>JABXWE010002212.1:0-55597 GCA_014611495.1 Limonius californicus | reverse complement strand
CCGCGACATACGAAACTTTATAAACAATTGTGATGTCTGCAAATTACAAAAATATAACCGAAATCCGAATAAATTACCTTTCCAACTCACTCAAACTTATAATAAGCCTTTTGAATGCATACATTTAGATATATTTCAAATAAATAAAATAAAATATTTGACAGTTATTGATTCCTTTAGCAGATTTACACAAGCATATCCCTTAAAATCCAATAATAGCGTAGATATAGTAAATGCTTTATTTAAATTTATATCCAACTATGCGGTACCCAAAACCATAGTTGCAGACAATGAATTTGATAACTGCTCTTGTAAAGATTTCTTAAAGCTACATAAAATTAAACTTCATTTAACTACACCGCTACATCATCAATCAAACTCTTTAATTGAACGGGTACACTCTACCCTTATTGAACACTACCGATTATTAGAACAGACACCCGAAGAAAATCGAATGGATTATTGTATCTTAGCCTACAATAATTCCATACACTCCAATCTTAAATTTACACCATTTGAAATATTATTTGGACATAGTGATAATTTAAACCCATATGATCTTTGTAACGACCGATTTTATGACATTTATACAAATGACCACAAAACACGTATGACCCAATTTTACAACGAATTAAAAGAAAAACAAAATAGAACAAAAGAACAGCGAAACACAAAAATGAATATCAACAAAACTCCAGTTCGCTTCGAGCTAAATCAAAAAGTATTTATTACCAATAATAAACGAAATAAAAAAGCACCAAAATTCACGGGTCCATTCCAAGTTATCAAAATTCTAGAACATGACAGGTACCTATTAGAACACCTTGAGTCTAAAAGAATCTTCGAACGACATTTCAACGAAATAATGGTTGTTTCAGGACCACAGAATATATCATCTTCTCCTGGTACTTCTATGTAGCCACAGGTGAAGTAACCATAACCAAAATTTCAGACAATCCTGGACTGTATCCTCTTGTACTCGGAAACGCATATATCAAAGAAAGTGAATGGACACTTATTAAAACAACTGATTATTCCCCCATAATTAGTAATAGTTATTATGTTTTAAAAAATAACTTAATTAAGACAATCCATACTCTAGAAGATAAGACGTTTTATGTTAAGTATAAAAAAATAAATGACAGTGACGACACTTTAATTTCCCATAATGATACATTATATATTATATCCCAATATATTGAAAAGGCAGATCGACTGATTGAACAAATTTTTCCCAAAACTCATTCGAGACCTAAGCGTGGCCTAATAGACGGCTTAGGTACTGTTTTTAAATTCTTGACCGGCAATCTGGATGCATCGGATGGCGAAAGATATGAAAAAGCTATTTTAAAACTACAAACTAACAATGATGTTCATAACAAAATTCTTCTCGAACAAACACACATTTTGAATGATACCCTTACCACTATTCAAACTATCAAAGATAACCAAGATCTATTGAACTCGAATTTGAACAAAATTATATTACAGAAAGAAATTGTAAGACGAATCATAACAACCGTTTCTATCAGAAACATTCTAAATGAAGCAATATTTTCCCTGGAATTATTTATCAACGTTTGGACCGAATTAGAAAATGCCCTAACCTTTGCCCAAAACCAGCAAACACATATGTCACTTTTGGACAACAATGACTTAATATCAAACTTACATCGGATATTAACTTATTTAAGAAAATCCCCTGACAAAACAGTAACCATTCCTTACTCTGCTATCCCAGAAAATATACATTTGTATGAATCTATCATAGTTTCCAAAGCATACCAATTAAATCAGAGAATTACTTTTATTTTTGAGATTCCCCTTGTTCGTAAAAATCAACATTATCAATTAACACAGTTGACACCATTTCCTGTTTATCATAAGGAAAATCAATACAGAATGATTATCCCTATGTACAACAGCTTGTTATTTACTACTGCTGAGTCTATACCTATTGACCCAGACCACTGCAAATTAGTTAATCTAAACACATACTTTTGTTACCAAAAGAATCATTTTAGAATTCCAAATAATAAACTATGCGAAACGCAGTTATTATCTTATAACGCTAATCAAACTTGCAAACCCTACCTTTTTGAATTAACAGAGACAAAAATATCTCAAATCGATACATCTACATGGTTGATAACCACACCAGTGAAAACAACTATTGATATTAAATGCCCAGATCAAAATTATAGAAAAGATCTTATTTTTTCCAATATTATACATTTAACACCCGATTGTACTGCCATAATAAACCATAATACTTTATTATTTTATATGAAAACTACGTCTACCAAATTTGTTAACTTCAAAATCGCTAACATTGATAAATTAAACGATAAGATAACATCTCATATTAATATTTCAAAATTAGATTTGATACCGATCAATACGCAAAAGCTGATTGCTGACCAAATGCAAATAAATAAACAACAAGCCATACTTAACTCTGTTAATAAGATAGATCATCACTTAATGTCTACTATCTCAATTGTAATCACTGTCATAATTATGTTATTAGTTATAAGTTTTGTATTGTATACATTTTGTAAACGTAACTCCTTGAAAGAACGCATTTTAAAGTACATTCACTCAAGAGATGCTGACGAATCAATAGAATTGGCAGCAGCAAAAATTTAACATTTTTCCTTTTATTAAAAATAAAAAATATATAATTATCTTGTGCGGGAGGAGTTATGTGTTTGGATGCACATTACGCATCAATTTCACTTAGTGTACTCTTATCCTAATATTATTACTTCAAGTTGAGTTATATGATTCGAATAAACTGATCGTAATATAAACAACGCAGCTTGCAGCTGCTTAATTACTATAAAATGTTAGAATACGTTTTAATTAGTTAGTTCCATTAAGCACCTTGTATGGAGTAGAACTCCGACGAATTAGATATTTCTTTAAATAAATGCTTTGTAAAAAGATACTTCGTCGTTAAACAATATTAACTTGTGTGCAGTAGAAGAAAAATAAACCTGTTTAACCAGAAGATTTTTAACGAGAATTTCTACGGCCTTGTGTAGGTTCAATAATCTTGTTTCTATAATAAAACGTGCAGTTTTGTCAAAGTTAATCTGGTACTTTATGCGGCTGCCATTTGTTTAATTTTCATATGTTAGCGATGTGTTTTGATTTCGGCGAAAGTGGTGAATTGTGTTCTGTTCCTGTTACTGAATGTTTACTAGCTTAGTATTGCAAAATATTTATGAAGTTAGAAGTAGTTTAAATGATCAAAGTTCCCTATCAATAGGGAATCCTACTTTTGTTTATCTTCTTTCCTATCAACAGTCATCATTACTTTTCGAAGTTACTAACTTTTAAATACCCCGTGCGAATCTAAAATCGCTGCAGGATCGTTTGCAGCGGCTAGTGAGAAATTTTGAGAAAAGGGGCGCCGTGACGATCTTCACGAAGTAGGTAAGATTCAATACAGTGCGATTAATTAAAATATGAATACCAGACCAGACATTAAACAAGTTAAGACCTATTTATCTATAGATTCGGATATCAAAGTCAAGGGTGGTGTATGTGGTCCACAATAACTGAACTAACGAATGTATTTATATGTATTTTTTGTACTTCTGCAGTAAGCAGAAAAATTCACATCACGTTAGAAGGAAACCGTAAGAAAAAAAGGCCATGGAAATTGCTAAATAGAAATGTTAAAATAGGAACATAAAATGATATTGAGTCACTGAAACTTGGCACAATCCTGAAACTTCACCCATTAAGTCAGTATTAGGGGTAGTTTCACAATAAAATAGATCCAAATCTCAGTAAACCTGTATTCGCTTTAGAAAAGGCTCGATAACGTAACACATTATTATGTTTATACAGAAAAAAGAGCAGCATGTATCTAAACAAATATTCGATAAACGTGTTTTAATATGTTAGTTGTCTCCTCAAAACAAAACTAAACGATTTTCACATTGTAAAAAATTGGTAATAATAAACTACCAAATTGAATTTAAGGTACTTTTATTTAAATTTATTCTTAATTTAAGTAACTATTTGAAATATACACAAAAAATGACGTAATCTAAGCTGTCACGTCTTGGAGAATGTAAGTACGAATTTTACAGTGTTTCCTAATATCGCTTCGGGTTTTCTTCATATTTTGTTCCGCAAAGATTAGCTTGTTCTGTATTTACTACTAACTACTAACTAACGAAACGTGAAATTTGGACAATTCGCGTTCTGCTTCGATAATTTGCAACATACCATATAAAATTAATTTACTAATACAAGTTACAACACTGGTCATCTTTTAAATGCAATTTATTTAAAATAAATAACAATACTTTTAAATGTGACAATCTTTACAATTTTAATACACTTAGTGAAAGCATTAGAAGAACGCAGACGAATAAAATTTGAGAGGCAAATCGCATTTGCGTTTTAGTATTAACAACAACGCTTGTCATTGCGCAACAGGCGATTTAAAGAAGGAAACGTGGACTATTATATCCAAATCCTAACTCTCTTACCACTGAGCCATCCCAGTCCTCTATAATACAAGTAGTTTTAATTTCTATCTATAAATATAAATAAGAATAAGAAATATAATTGAAGATCAATTTTAAACTGCGTGCAATGTCCGGTTGAATGTGCCCTTTAATTACAATCAGCAATATGCCTTTAATTTTTGAAATTAAGCTTAAAAACACGCCCGGTGTGCTCTAACATATAAAAAGTAGTAACACAATTGACCCAGAATATAAGAAAATTATAACGGTTTATTTTATTTATTTTAATGCGTATCATTTGGAGGATTATCTATTAAGCAAATGGCGTTCTAAATTCGAATTATTACACAGAAACTGCTTCTGTTTCGATTTGAACGCCACCGTTTTTAAATCATTTACAATATTATACCAACATTTAGCAGCTTTTTATTGGATTCTCTTTTCAAAATTACCAGTCTGTCCCCATAAGATTTTCACTTTCGCAGGATGCTTTTTCCCAAAATTAAAATATTTAGTAAACACCTTTTATACCTTCTAAACTGTGTGTGGTACGGTGCTCATTTCCCACGAAGGGGCGAGTAGATATAAAGTTGCAAAGATTATAAAACATTGATAATGAGGGTTTTGTGATTAACATTATTACTGCATGAACCTGTACGATTCAGAAAAACTTACAAAAACTTAGCCAGGGCCAACAGCCCAAGGGATCAAATTCTGGGCCTGCCGAATGAAAGACAGACAAGTTACCATTGAGCCACTTTTCACGTTTGGAGAATTTCATATTAGGTATTAAGTTAAAAACCAAAAATATGTAAACGTGTTCTTAAAAAATATTATGTGATTTTTCTGCATGGACCACTCCACTTCATTAATCTATTATTAAAAATTACACGTAAATTTGTGTTCAAGTTACTAAGTTCCAGCAATTTTCGAAATATTTAATACAGTTTCTATGAGAAACTTGAGCTTGGATATTTTGTATCAATTGTGAATCATATTTCTACAACTATATTATAAAGATTCTACGTTTCTTGTGCTTTAGCAAACTATTAGACACTAAAGTGAGATAATTCCACAACAAAGCGTTTTTGGATGAATGTTCATATCAACGATTACTATAGTTTTCTGGTCGTCTTATTCTTAGGCGGCAGAGAAGGTCCTTAGTACTCAGGTCTAGTAGAGACCTCAGGTCTCAGGAACGTTACCAGATATAGTGCCTAAAGGATGCTACATCGACATTGAATATAAATGAAGGTTATTTGCTCTTTCTACACTTCTTGTAGTTATATGAGCTCGATCGTAATCCCTATGGAGTGTAAGAGTTTTTGTAGATGATAGTACCCATCAAGTCGTGAAACGGTCCCAAAGATTTTATTAGCGTCTTGATTGGCAACTCAGACAGCGATTTACCTTACTTAACATCGCTACTACAATATCTTAGATTATTGCTCTTTAGGTAAACGTAATTCTGTAGATTAAGTTTTCAAATAAGGTACTTTGTAAAAATACACTCGAACTTTAGTACTATATCACTGACCTATTTCTTCAAGTTTATATCTATTCCATTTCCTAGGAACATTGTAATTAGTATAAAGTAATCCCTTTACGATCTTCTTCTTCTTAGGGTGCTTTATCTCTTACGAGACGTAGCGATCTCCTATCCTATGCCTGTGTTGCGCGTTTAGAGTGCCACAGACATAGAGGACCTACAGCTTAACGTGGGCTCCGAACCACGGGAAGTGTAAACACTTCTACTCCAGAGAAGATTTACTTTTACTTTACGATCTAAGCAGCCGAAATAGCTGGCGGCAAACGGCACAGCGGTACTTTATATATATCTGGTTGTACATCCCTTTCGGGATTGGAACCGCTCCTTTTGCGGAGCTCTGTTGACTCGTTTGGTGTGGTGAGTCGGTCCACATATCTCTGCTGCTACTGCTTAAAGTTTCTTTTCCGTTTTTGCTTTGTCTACAATCTTTTTCCATTTCTCCCTATCTTTAACATCTTTTCTCCAGTCCTTGATTCCCATGGTACGCAGATCACTTATCACCTGGTCCTCCCATCTTCCTCTTGGTCTGCCTCTTGGTCTGTCTATTTCGGGTTTCCACTCGCTGATCCTTTTTATTATGGCTCTAGAATCTCTCCTGTGAATATGTCCATACCATCGTATCCTCTGGGCCTTTATGTAGTTTACTATGTCTTCTTCCAGTATATTGCTGATCTCGAAGTTCATTAGGCGTCTGTATTCCCCTACTTCCGTTTGTTTTGGGCCCATTATTTTCCTCACGATTTTATGTTCAAATGTACGCAGTTTTTCCTCATCTTTCTTCGTTAGGCACATTGTTTCGCTTGCATAAGTTACTACTGGTCGGATTGTCGCCTTGTATGCTCTCATTTTCGTCTTTCTATTCACGCTATTATTATGCAGCAGGTTCTTGCAGGCGTAGTAGGCCCTATTTCCTGCTTGAATGCGCTCTTGGATTTCTTCACTTCTTTCATTATTTCCATTGATCGTCACTCCTAGGTCGAAAAGGTATTTCCCTACTGTGATGTTTCTTATGTTGTTTGTTTTCTGTCTGCTGCTTACCATGTATTTTGTTTTACTTTCGTTTATTATTAAACCCCTGTCTTTTGCTTCTCTTTCCAGCTTAAGTAGTGCATCGATCAGGCTCTTTCTATTTCTAGCAACTATTACTATATCGTCCGCGTATGCGGTGAGTTGTACTGATTTATTGGCGATAGTACCTCTATTGTCTAGCGCTCTGATCGACCCTTCCAACGCTATATTAAAAAGCGATGTGGACAGTGCGTCCCCTTGCCTCACTCCGGTTTCAATGTTAATTGCGTTTGTGGTGCCTGCGTGTGTTATCACAACTGCCTCCGATCTCTCCATTGTCATTTTTACCAGGTTAATTAGTTTCGTCGAGACATTCATGTTCTGCATTTCTTTTACGAGTTTATGTCTTATGAGGCTGTCAAAGGCTTGTTTGAAGTCAATAAAGAGCATATGTAGCTCGATGTTGTGTTCGGTGCATTTTTCTATTGTCTGTGTTAGGATGTGGATGGCGTCTATAGTGGATCTGCCTTTTCTGAATCCTTGCTGGTAATCGCCTATTTCTGCTTCTAGGTGTATTTCTAATGGGTTGCGTATAATCGAGGTTAATATCTTGTAAGCTGTGTTCAGTAGCATAATCCCTCTGTAGTTTTGGCATAGTGTGGGGTCCCCTTTCTTTAATATCGGCACTAATACTCCTCTCCTCCATTCTGATGGCATGGTCTCTTCTTTCCATATTTCTACAATTAGGTTGTATATTCTTTCTAGTATAATATCCCCGCCATATTTGATTAGCTCATTATTTATTTCATCTGCCCCTGTAGCTTTACCAGCTTTTAGTTTTGTAATCACCGCTGCAAATTCTTCGAAAGATGGTTGGTTTTCTTCATTCATTTCTTGGTCGCCTTCTTCGCCGTTTCCTAGCTTATTCTGCTTTTCCCTGTATAGTTCAGTGAAGTAATTTTCCCATTTTCTGCTCTCAATATTTTCACTTCTAGTTTTTTTCCTGCTGTTTAGTTTTTTAATGTAGTTGAATAGTTTTCTATTGTCTTTGGTATTTGCTTCTATTTCCGATATAAAGTTTTGCATCCATTGCTGCTTTTTATTTTTGCATATCCTTGAGGCTGTTTTTCTCATTTCTTTGTATTCATTTAGTTCTTGTTCCCCTGTTGTTCTGAGCCATTTTATTCTTGCTTGGTTTTTTCTGTTTATGTGCTCCATGCGATCGATGCGATCGAACATAGAAGATTAGTTTCCTATTTAAATATGTGATAATGGATACAAAGCAGAAGCTGAGATAATAATTAATGGAAACGCGATTCGAAATCTAACTGAAATGTGCGATATAAATTACTATTAAGACTAAAAATATTTAAAACTATAAGATGCCCGGGGCGGTACTTTGCAATATTTTAATGAATAGAAGAAAGGGTACGTTACAAATACTGTCACCGATATCTCTTCCTTCTATTAACTGATTCTAAATAACTCCAAGTTTAAACTGAAACTGCGGCTGTGAGAGTCACCAAATAAACGGAAAAGTTTATTTCATACATTTAGAAGAGTTCTTCATATTTTTTCCAGTAAAATATATACGCCTGTAAACAAAAATTATCCTAAGTGTATGGTTTGTAACAAGATCCAGTTGAATGAACTGTAAACAAATTATCAGAACAGCGTCCGATTTTGTAAGAGCACACATTCTCCTGGTTAAGTAATTTCCCCGAATAAAGGAAAATCTCGACATATTTTTCTTACTGTCAACGAATATGTCCACATGGAGCAATAGGACGTTTCTGCTTAAATTCTATTGAATAGAACGATTTATTACACCCACTTTCTTATTTCCGCACCTCCACAATTCACTTTCCTCAGTAACTATTCTATCCAGTCGATTTATCTTAAAGGACTCCGAAATCCTGTGATGTATGTGTTAACCTCGAATTTCATATACCTAAATAAATATTTGATACGATTATAATTTAAAATACCGAAGAAGCTTTCATAATACACGTAAAGAAGCCTTAATAACAAAGCTCATTTGTGTCTAAATAATTTATAATCAGTGTAATTATCTCAAAATAATTCACTGGCATTAAATTGGCGGGCACGCCCATAATATTTCACCAAGCTCGCCGTTAATAAAAAATATGGAAAGTCTTTTTGTGGCATGATAAAGTATTCCTCTTTTTAATTAGTTACTGACAAAACATGAGGCGAAAGTAAAGCCATTTTATACAAAATTCACGAACTTTTTCGGTTCTTTGTATAGACTTGGAAATGATTTCATTAAAACATTAAAAAATGCATAAACTCCAATAACAACAAAGAGATACAGGCTACGTTTTGCAAAGAGGTGTCTTATGATTAATTAATATCAATTTATCAGACAGCCCGGGTTTTAAAAGAATTTTGAACACAGTCGCGTGAATATCGTGGTAGTTATTTAAAATTTAACGTAAGGATTCGGATATTTAAAATTTGGACGAAAAGGGATTAATTCTAACAGCCTTGTGTGTTGAAGGTTACTAGAAGGGAGTAAAAACATCAGTAGTGTTCACAGACCCAACAGCTGATTATGATATCGTCTGGTTTGAAGGACAAAACGGAAACAGACAATTCCTTGTTTTAAATAAACTACACTCATGGAGAACATGTTATGAAATCGCTACTTCAAAGTCACTGTCGGACAGTCGAGGTGCAAATAATATACCATTAAAAATGCTCTGCCACAGGGATCAGTGCTAGCCACCCTGTTGTTTAACCTATATATGAATGACATGCTAGAAATCAGCTGTCAAAAATTCTAGTCTATTCACTTCCTAAAATATAAAAACATTCTGTAACAGATTGGCCAAAAGTGAAAGTCTCTCCATAGATTGAAGTTTACTAGTTGGCAATATAAACATCAATACTGTTCATAGACCTAACAGCTGTATGCGACATCGTCTTGTTGTTAGGGCTTATACTAAAACATAACAGAAAACTCCTTCTTCCAAACGAACTAATACTCATGGAGAACATGTTATGAAATCGCTACTTCAAACTCCCCGTCGAGCTATCAACGGCAAAAACATATACCATTATTATTATTATTATTATTGGATGTTAGGACTTTGGTCTTTATATGCCTTCCGTCACCTCGACCCTTAATGGTTCTTTTGTAAATTATGAGCCCTTTCTTTGTTAGAGAAGTTGTAGGCTGTTGATAAACCTTATAATGTCTCTAGACTTCGAGTATTTTATTTCGTTAAGTGTCATGGTTGCCTTTCCGAAATTGTTTTGTCTGCTTCAACAGGCAGCTTTGCATTCGCATAGAATGTGTTCTGCCGTTTGCGCTACCTCGTTACATAAGCGGCAGATTTAGTCCTCAGCTTTACCAATCTTAAAAAGATGGTATTTTAATGTTGTGTGGCCTGTGAATAGGCCACTGATGGTTTTCAATTCCATCTTGCTGAGGGACAAAGCAAGTTTTGCTTTATTTTGGGAAACAGTGATGAACTGTTTTGCCTCACGTTGTCCTGGAATATTTTGCCAGTATGAGGATTTCTGTTGTTCCTCCCAGTTTGACCGCCTGTTTTATGTGGCTTTTCTATATTACACAGCAAGGCTCAGGTCCAGTGAATGGTGTCGATGCTCCGCGTTTGCCAATTGTCTAAGGTTGTTCACGCACTCCCAGACTAGTTTCGACTCACAAATGGGAGCCTTTAAAGCCTTTATTGCTACTTGGCTGTCTGAAAGGATGTCAATTGTTGCACCTTTATATCTCTTCCTTAGGTTTATCTTTGTGCAACGGTTTATAGCATAAACCTCAGCCTGGAAGATGGTAGTTTGACACCGCGGGGGTTCGGAAATACGGCAACCAGGTCCGTAGACCCACGCCCCAGTTCCTCCTCCTTCCATCTTCGAATCATCAGCATACCACTGGAGGGATCCTTTCTTGAAGGAAGGTCCTCCCGGGAACCACACTTCCTGGTCTGTGATGGTCACCTTGAAAGGTTGGTCGAAGTTGTATTTTATTGCCATAAAATCCGATACGGTGTAGGCCGTTCGCTCTAGGTGACTGCGACTTAGAATACCTAAGTGGCCTATCAGGTCTCCTGATTTGAATTGATTTGTCCTTGCAAGCGTGAGCGCATGTGGCATTGCCTCCTTTTGCACCTGAAGGTGTAGGGGCGTTAGTCCTAACATGGTCTCTATTGCTGCAGTTCGACAAGTGCTCATAGCACCTGTTATACTCAGACAGGCGAGACGTTGTATCTTCTCTAGCTGTAAGTGAGTGGTGATCTGTTTTGTTTTTAGCTACCACACGACTGCTGCGTAGGTGACTATGGGTCTTATTATAGCCACATATGTCCAATGGATCATTACTAGAAGTGCCTTCTTCCGCAGTTTATCAATGTGTGAGTTCCACGTCAACTTCTGGTCTACTGTAACTCCTAAGTATTTGACTTCATTACTGAAGTTAATAACCGCTCCTTCTAGCATGGGAACTTTTAGGTTCAGCTTCTTACGTCTAGTAAAGGAGACAATTACCGTTTATGCTTAAGCCTTGATCTCGACACCAACTTTGGATAGTATCTAGAGCTTTCTGCAAGTGTTGTGACACTACTGAGTCAAATTTTCCACGAACCACTGCTACCAGGTCGTCGGCGTACCCCTGTATTTCGAAGCCGTCTTGTGTTAGCATATTGAGGAAGTCTTCGACTACCACTACTTTCCCTTCCTGCTTTTCTGTAATTTTCCTACTTTCAAGCATGGCTTTAACCCAGTTGATAGTAGAAGGACCGAAGCCCTTCTCCGTGGCAGCTCTTTCTATTTATTCGAAAAAGGTGTTGTCAAAGGCACTCTCTATGTCTGCGAAAGCACAGAGAGCTATTACTTTTGCCACGTACGTCTTCTCCAGCCCATTTACTAGACTATGGAGAGCCGTTGTAGTCGATTTTGCCTTTTGGTAGGCATTTTGATTGGGGTGAAATGGTCGGTTTGGAAGTACCTCACTTCTTAGGTACTGGTCTCCATTCCTTTCAGAAGGAAAGAGGTGAGGCTTATAGGTCAATACCCCTTGGGCTGGGTGTTAGAACGCCCACCTCCCTTGGCTATAAACACTGCATTAACCTCTCATATAATCATATACCATCAAAAAAGGTCTGCTACAGGGATCAGTTCCTGCTATTAACCTATATACGAAGGACATACTAGAAATCAGCTCCTACAAATTCTGCTATGCTATGACGATATCGCTATACACACACAAAATAGACACATGGAGGAAGGCGAAATAATGTTAACCACAAACCTAGTGCAAGACAGAAACCAGTACCTTTCACCTTAATAATAGATCATCTTAAACTGAGCTTAATGTCACACTCTACGGTAAAAGACTGAAACATGATCCTAATCCAAAATACACTTAACCGTTCTAACATACAAAAAACGCCTGTAACAGACTAGCCAAAAGCTAAAATCGTGGTAGTTATTTAATAGTTAACGTAAAGATTCGAATATTTTTAATTTAGACGAAAGGGGCTTAATTGTACCGTCTTATAAATGGAATGTTACTAGATGGCAGTAAAAATGTCAATAGTGTTGATAGACCTAATAGCTGCATAAGACATCATCTGGTTGGAAGGGCTTATACTAAAACTAAAACAGACAATTTCTTGTTCCAAAGTAAGTAGACTCCTGGAGAACATGTTAAGAAACCGTTACTTCAAAGTTCCTGTCGGACAATCAACAAGCAAATAATCTACCATTTAAAATGGTCTGCCACAGGGATCAATGCTGACCTCCCTGTTATTAACCTTTATACGAATGACATGCTAGAAATCAACTCCCAAAGATGTTTTATGCTGGCAATATCGCTATACACACATACACATAATAGACACATGGAGATCAAGGCGAAGAGTGTTTAACCATAAACCTAGAACAAGACTGCTATTAAAGACTGAAACAAAATCCTAATCCAAAATTCCTAGGCATTGCACTTGACTCTCTCTAATATCCAAAAAAACACCTGGAACAGACTGGCCAAAAGTTAGAGACTGGAAATAATACGTCCAGAAAGGTAATCGGCACTACTTGAGGCGCACGAGCCGACAAACTACGAATAGCAGCATAATCAGTAGTACGCGTAAACAAAGTTGACATACATCTTAATGACACCTTGAGAATCATATCAGGAAGCTTCAAGTGCACTCCTACGCCCTAGCTCCATACGCTTACTAATATTGTACCACTAGACCTGAGGAGGCAAAAACCACACGTCAATGAAATAGACAAAGGAAATTATACCGATCTTCCTAAAAATATCCCCTGAATACGATTTTGGAGCTTTTAATCAAATGGTAGCCTATATAGTCCAATACTATCCCGAAAATGCCAAGGAAACTGTAACGACGTTTTAAAGGGAACTTCTGGGGCTATCCGGTGGGTGACTGAGTTGGATCTATAAACCCTGCCTGAATTTGATTTTTAATGTGTTATGTTCTTTTTTGTCTATCACTTGTCTGCAAAATTGTATACACACAGACATATGTTGCTTATTATGTAATACATAAAATTTTGGCGGATCAGCATACGATATAATAATAATCAGTTGAAGACTCTATGAAGAACGTATTTTCTTAACACAGCACGTCGTTTATGTTTCCGTATTTCCTTTACACAGTCTATCATTATTTCTTTGTCATATAACCGTAAGAAACCACGTACAGAACAGTAATATCCCAATTTGCTTCTCTACTTCTGATTAAAAGATTGCGTAATTTGCATTATCTACCTAGGAAATATATTTTTTGAGCTATATGAGTTATCAAAGTATGAAAGTATCTAGCGAACAACAACCACCTTGCATGCTACGGGCATCTAAAATAATATATTTTTCAGCTTAAATGTAGCATCAAGACACAATCTAAACATATCAAAGATGGACACCTCTTTCCTTTCAGATGACAAGTAGTTTCTCAAAATGCAAATAAAAATGGCATTAATTAAAAATAAGGTAGCGATATTATTAATTAGCCAACATACCTCAGCTATCAATATAAAAGGAAATCGTGCTCAGACAGATTGTGGTTTATTTTAATTGCCGCTCTTAAGTCAATTACTATTTTATTATTTACAAAGATTAATTTATGGGAAGTCATTTGTGCGAAGCTTCCGAAAGGGGAACGCTTTTATATGTTTAGTCTGTTTGTGCCGACCGAAAACAGTTCTTAGAACCCTTTGTATGCAGAATGGTCCTGGAAATTCTATGCTTCCCGGAAGTTCTATGTGCAAGATTTTGTTCTAGAATTCTTGCACCATATTTCGTCATATGGTAAAATCTTCCAGCTGTTGCATTTTCTCGTCAGTCGAAATACACCTTCGTTCCACCCGGTTGCGTCAGCGCAAGCTTCTGAGGGTGAACGCACGTGGTTTTGGAGTCGGAGTTTTATGGCAGCGCCTCTGCTAAATTAAGATACCGTAACGTTTTCTTGCCTGGGAAAGAAGAATTCTCGACTTGTGTCGGATTAAAGATATTAGCAGAGTGTCAGCTTTTTGTAAAGACAATTCAGTAAAATTGTTTTCTCGAATTATGTCGGATTAAAGCCTTCAACCCCGTGAGTCCCTCCACTAAGCCGTTGAAAGTGATAATCCCATACAGCAGCGGAGATTCTGGCTCCTGAAGTTCCCGTCTTTGTTTTTCTGTTCGAATAAACTCTGGTACCGTAACGTTGTCTCCATCGTGATATAGTCTTCAGGGGCGTGCCTGCAATTTTTGCCTGTTTCTTCAGGACCTAGGAACACCCCAATTGTGCCTCTCTCTCGCTACTCTCTACCGAAGAAAAAAAACTAGCTAATGTACTATACAGTAATTTTTTCCCCTAGGTTACCAGTGCTTTGTTAATAACTAAGAAATAGAACAGTTTAATTCCCTTGTAATATTAAAAGTAAAGCAACCTCTAGTTGCCCAGCGTTTCATTACTCGTTAAGGCTAAAATGTTATTATGTCTGTAAACCCGAACGTCGCTAGATGCGAAGATCTGTTCAATAAAGTAAATACCGTAAGCAAGGGGTGGTGAGTTCTTCGGTTTGGACCTTCCAACACTCCTGTGTTTAGCCCATAGTTTTTTTCTTGCTGCTCAATAGATTTAGATGCGTTAAACCGTAGTACGATCTTTTATTCTGGTGTATTGTATTGTATTGTGCATGAACTTTGTAAGCATTATATACAGGAGGTGGCACAATAAAGATGAGTCTGATTCCCGTAAGCTGCTGGCTACTCGGCCTTCTACGAGGACCCGCAATCTGCTGTGATTTGGAAGGTGGTGCCTACTAATGTTGCCCTACTCTGTACACAACTACGTTCAATTTCCCTCCCTTAAGCGTTTTTCGTGAACCACCTCTACTCCTCTGAGTTAAGCCCAAGGCATTTCCATCTTTCCTGTTGCGGAGCGGGAAAAAACATCGTTTGGCCCGTAACAAGATCTGGGTAGCTGCTATTTCCAAAAACCGAATTGCAGCGACACCATCCTGTTGGAAATATAATATGTTACTTGACTAATGTTGGATGTGATAGTGATTAAAAAATGTTTGAACTACAAAAGTTCAGTGTTTATTTGATCAAAGACCAATTTCAGGAAAAGTTTGCTTATTTGATATAATACAATTTTATTTTTTTCTACATATAAACAGCAAATGGAGGATAATGCCGAATACCAACAAATCAGAAATTCCCGATCCTATCCCACTGTTATAAACATATTCAACCACAATCAAAAAACCCCGCTTTCTAACTAAGTCCGATACCTAGGTATCACATTCCAACACACATGTTCCCTAAACGCGATATCTGTGAAACCTAATAAAGTCCGCAACCGCTCCAACCTCCTCCGACGCGTCTTGAACCCTTTTTCAGATTTTCAATAACTGCGTACGTCTAAGAATCAATCACCGAGCCCCTATATATGTCGACATCCTAAAAAATCTCTTGTACTCCGCCGTAGATGACGCTTTCCTCACGAACACCTAACCATCCAACTCCAAAACGGCACCCAAATGATTCCAATCATAGATCATTTCTTCGAACTTAAAAAAAGTACATCTCACGAACCCTTCACTCCCCAAACCTCCTATAAACTCTTAAATCAAAACCCTAATCTAGTCAACCTAAAAACCACATATGAAAGTGAAAAATCTTCTAACCGCTTTCTTTTCCTCACTTTTGATAGACCTCTCAGACGACCTTGTTGGCCTAGATGCTACACTAACAATGAGATAGCAGATAAGCGTCACTGAAATATAATTTTCAAGCTAGAAGAGAAGCCATGGATACCGGATTTATCACCAGGAATGAACGCAGCAACCATCACCAAAATACCAACGCCCCCACAAGCAGCTAGGAGATCCTGCGCTGTACAGGCCAATAACCAAAAACGGCCCACAACGTAAATTATAATTAATGTTAATCCATAATGGGGACCAATCTACTAGATCATTTCGATTAATGGAGCTCCAAGTAAAGTGACGTAAATTCCAATTAGGAATATGCCACTAATAATAATAATAATAATAAATATTCCATATAATATAATATCTTAAACATCATGAACACACATATTTGAATTATGTATAACGGTTATTGAGTAGCAACAACTGTTTAAAAATGGGTACTTTATTGTGTCGAACCCTGTTTGGTTGAGGGATGGATGGTGTAAGTCTAAACGGTCCAAAGGTAGAAACTTCGGAAATACTCATGTTTGTTTCCCAATGCCCTAATGCACCGTTAAGTGTATTTCAATCCCATGTTATTTGTTTAAAAAAAATACTAGTGATTTTGCCCATATTTACAATTTACACGTATTGGAAATAATTATAAAAGCAAAGGCTTTTGAAACAACCACTGGGATTATTAAGATACATCAAGAACGCGCTTATTTTTAGGAATGGTTATAACTTCGATATACTTACTTCGTGAAGTTCTAGCTCCTATCGTTCCTGAAATTTCAGTATCTTTGTTTATTCATGTCAGAAGCATATATAATATGATATTTGATTGCACAAAATATAATATAAAATCCAAGTACAATTATAGACGTGTAAAGAATTAGGTTGTATCGAAAAAATGTCACTCTAAATAATGGAAAACAACCATAATTTAAAAGTTTTGGCCTACTTATATTAATATCCCCCCGTTGAATATATCATTATTCTGTTTCTCATTGATAAATATGTGCAAACAAGAACGTTCACCACCTGCAAACATTTGAGTCAGATCCTATCTAGGCCACCGAGTAGGTGAAAATCAGGTGACGCCGAAGGGAGACATGGGTAGATGATCCAATACATAAATTCTCGATGAGGGATGCTACGTGTGTATCATCCATACTACATCCTCGTCTGGGAAAACAGCGTTTTCACGTTCTTTAGATAAGTAAAAAGCATCTGTTGGAGATAAATTTAGAATTCGGTGAAAGATACACAGAAATGACTTGTAATTTTTTTAAAATACTGGTAGGCGAGTGCCGTAAGATTAGAAGGGGAAACTTAGTTATAAAAGGGGAAATACTCTACTCTGTAAGTAAGCGAAAATAGATAGTGGACAATAAGACTAATGATTTTTGGTTTACGAAATAAAAAAGTAATTACATGTCGATAGAGTCATATAGCACTTTCTAATAAACCAGGAAACAATATGAATTGAAGATTAAAACAAATTTTTCAAGAAATTAAGTATTTAGGCCTCGTAAATAATACTTAGTTATATGTTTCTTATGATAATACATGATACATATTAATTTACGAGGATGGTTTATCAGTTACTGCCCCTAACACAGAAGGAATTGACCGAAAAATGAATAATTTATTTTTCTAGGAACATCAGTTATTGACATTAATATATGCCAAATTGCAGGTGTATATCTTCTTGTTTATAAAAGTTATACATTTAATATTACTGGTGGTTATTTTTTTTTAATGGAAAAATTCGAAATATGGGTTGTGATAAAAAACCTTTTCAAAGAAGGGTTTATCACCGCAGGAAATTTATTACGACATGTGCGGAGTGTAATTCTACCCCGTCATATCAAGTAATTAAGAATTGGTGCGGGAATTTTAAATTAGGAAGGAAGTCGTGTCAACATACACCAGCTGTGGGACCACCAAAAACTATTATCACTGAAGAAAATATTGATTTGGCCCATGACACGGTACTGAGTGGTCGGAGAATTAATAATAATAATAATAATAATGATGAGGCTCTACACCCCATGAAGGGATTTGACCTTCATGGCAGAAGGTCAGAGATTCCATATCCATGCTCTCATACTCGATTTCCGCGTGCCAAAGTAAAGGCCCGTTGTTCATTCGAACGCAGGTACCCAATTATTTAACGCGACTGGGTAGGCCGTCCGGCAGGCATCGAATCGGGGGTTTGCACTCCCGACCTTAGCACCGGAGACCAATGCTCTAAGCACTGGACTACTCTGGCGCTTGATCGGAGAAATACGGCCAAATATATTGCTGGGACATGGATTTGGCCGCCCGGTAGGCAACAAATCGGTGGTTTGAACTCCCGACCTCCCCCATCGAAGCCCAATGCTCTAACCACTGGACCACTCTGGTGCATGATCGGAAAAATACTGTCAAATATATTGCTGGGACACCGATTTGGAAGCTCTGCAAAAACTTTGCAGGAGGAAATGTGTTTCAAAAAAGTCTGGGCACAAGCGGGCCAGGTTGGTCACTGCTGCGAGCAATTTGAGATTAGTGGATATGGATTTGGATGCATGTTTAAATAGATTCGAGATGAAACCTGGGTTCATTTCTTTGATCCAGATTCAAAACGGCAGAGTCGTGGCTGCCCGCCCCCAGGAAAGTTCCGTGTGACTTCATCGGAAAGATAATGGTAGCAGTGTTTTTGGATTCTGAGAGAGTGCTTCTTGTTGATTATTTACCACGCGGTCACACAATACCGGGCGACCATTTCGTAAAACTCATACCAAAAGTTCGAAAGGCTATAATACAAAAAAGGAGTGTAATATTGAAATGAGGCGTCTGTTTCACCAAGACAACGCTCCCGCGCACAAGACTGTGCTTCTATAGCTGCTAATTACAATGCTGGATTTGAAAGTTTAGAATAACTCTCATATTCACCAGATATTGTCCCCAGTGGCTTTCGTCTCTTCACCAAATTAGAAGAACTTCTTGGGGTATTTATTTTCCGGACGATGACGAGGTGATGGCTGCTGTGAATGAGTGGGTGCATTGCAAGGCAAAGAGATTCTTCCTAAAGTTATTTAAACTCTGCATCATGTTTATACTAAATGTGTTAACCTTTTACGAGATTGTTGAGGAATAAAGTTGTTTTAACTGTCTAAATAATTTGCTTGTATATGAAGGACAATAAATGATGAACCAATCTCGCATTCAATAATTAATCAATTAATTTAGCGACTTAAGATGTCCATGTTTAACAAGTACTGCTTAGTATGAGTTGAGTTGGTAAAAATGCAGGTTGTTGTAAGGACTATTGCTGTAGGAACAATTATTCCAAAAAATGTTACTACCTTTACACAGCTTCCTCGCGGCCGTAACCATTTTAGAGATATTTTTTATGAAATACGTTTATCCCTACGAAAAGTTTTAAAGCACAGCTATGTAATACATTTTTAATCTGCATGAACCATTAGTTGGTTGATATTTGTAGGACACTGAGTATAGCTACAGCAGTTTCTTGCTAATTAATACCATCTGAACGGTGTTCTACGCCGTACGTTTTCTTTAGTAGTTTTCTTGTTTCTACTCTGTATCGAAATTTAAGATATGCACTTAGCAAAAACATGTTTCGCTGTCGATATAATCTTTATTATTAATATAATACTTTACTTTTATTTTTATTTTAATGTATCTCCATGATATGATATCATTTTCTTGAATGTGATCTAAAATAATTATATACTATGTAAGAAGTAGAAATATCTTTTAAAGATATGTATATCTAGAATAATATTCTAGTGTAAGCTGTTACAAACCACTGTTATAATCAATGAGGTGCAGCAATTCCCGAGTAAATGACATGGCCCAGAGATCTAACTAAACAAAGTCGGCAGGTAAGACGGTTGCATTCGATATATAACTAAATGTTGTTGGACACGACAACTGTGAAGTATAAAAGCAGGCATTGCAATTTTGCATTGCCTAACGTTAAGCCTACTGTTAGTTCTTGATTTTAAATTAAAATTATATAGTGATTTGTATCCAAGATCATATTAGTTAACAAAATAGTGTTCAAGCAGTGACATTTTCAGTGTCCGACGCATACCAACTAACTAATGGTTTATGCCGAGTGAAGATTATAGTGCTATGCTGTGGACGCTCAGTTGGCAGTGCGCTTGTTTTCTGGGCTAAACGTCGAATATAACATGAGTTCGATTGCCTAGTATAAAATTATTGTTCTGCAACCCACCACTCACAATTTTGCAATCAAGACTCTAAGCCAAACATCTGCTTTAGAAGTTCTGTCGGTCAGATTCGACGTTAAACTGTAGGTGCCCCGTTTTCTCCCTTTGCACCGAAGAAAAGTATATAGCAGAGGAGAGGTCCGTGCACAGCGGCAGAGCATGAAATGCTGTTGACATTTAATCTGAATTTACAGTCAACGTGTTGAAGTTTGTAAAGTAAACCTTGTAATAAAAGCTCCTACGAAAGCGTAATGACACGTTCAGTAATAACATTTTAAAAATAAACATGTAAAGTAATAAGAACTCCCCATAAACATGTGAACAATTAAATGACAAGTAACAAGTCTTCGAAACATAGCAATTTTGGACAGCTAAACTTTATTAGGTGTTTCTGGTTGTTGCCCAATATAAATTTCGAGGTTGCTCGTACAAAACATTTTGGCATCACTAAAAGTGAATATTTTGCCACTAACTGTTCGTAACTCATCATCACATTATGTTTTATGGTTCGTTATATCTTCTTCCATTAGACGTTGATGTCGAGTCTGCTAAGTTTCATAATGTAACACTTCTTCTAAAAGCATGATATCAATATGTGAACTCATTAAAAACGAAGAAAGGGCCCGTATGAGCCAACATTTTTATATTCTTTGAAAGGATGATACATATAAGAAACTGTTAGGTAACAGGGCGCGTCGGTCTGTGTCGCCGGAAACATTGATCATAAGTCGATATCTGCATTTGCAAAAAAACTTTCTACTGCAGAATCAAGCACGGACCACAGAATTAGGTAGCTACTGAAGGATTAGGGTGCAGGCTCCTGTAGAGTTAAGATACTAAACTACCAGGTATATAAAAAGTATATATCTGATTCATAATACGTCAATAGAAGATATGGTAGTACCTTATCGTATGTGTTTTGGGTTACCTATTTTTACAATGATGAGCTTATACTCTCTTATGGATCGCCCTGTATATAGCAAAACTCTGAAAGTTCAACGTGACAAATGCACTATAAGTTATATTTGGCTTACTACTGACAGTGCCACGGGCTTAAGGCAAATGTGCCACATAAACGATGGTATGCTCTAGCGTAGCTCAGAAGATCAGAGAGGGGAGGGGGTTCATTTTGTAAAATACACCGCGCTTAAATCTGAATCAAATTTGGGATAAAGTCGTAATAAGCGAGGGCGCCAACGGAAATATCACTAGATTCGGCACCGCTTAAGCTCCACGCTACTTTGCACGGCCAATCCGAAGGTTGTGCGTGACGGAACTTACCTTTTCACGCCATTACTCCTAATAAAAAATTGGTGAATTTACTAGTCCCGCAAACAAAGCGCTGCAACACTATCAGCTGCCCTTACAGGAATCTTCACATTACTTTTAACAAAGATACAATATAATTGAGTTTACAAGGCATTTAATTAAATTAACGAAGCGGACAGAATACATGGAAAATGGTTAAATGATTATAATTCGGTATCAAACAGAGAAAAACATTATTTAAAAAAAACAAACACAGTTTGAAATATAATATAATATAATATATGAAAAAAAGATACTGCAAAAAGGCCTTGTACACGCAGTAGTTTCTTAAATCGGTAAAGTTCTTCGAACAAAACATACAAAACCATAAACTGATTTCACAGGATTGCACAATGAATGGCACTGTATCAGGGGGCCTCCTCCTTGAACTAAATGGAACAGTTGGAGTGTGGCTAACCAAGGTTTTGAAAAATTATCTTTTCGATGAAAAATTGGCCCTTCCGAGGGGGGGCGGTATAGAACCTGAGTTAGTCCCTGTGTGTAGTGCTGGAATTTTACAGTTGCCTGTCTCGAAACTGCTGGCTTTTGGCAGATTTTTTAATATTGCATCATACGACCAAATTTTCCAAATCGGTACTTTAAACGATATTTTCGGAATTTTAGGAAGTTGAATATTATTACACTTTTTCGGACGTACCGTAAGTAGCACCGCACAAAGCTAAAGTAATTACCTATTGATAAATTACACTGATTCGGACACCTGGCGGTAATTTTAAATCAGCGTAACACTCAGGTCTAGAGCTGGAACCTGATTTCTCTCTTTTTACCCGCACTCAACAGTGTGAAGACTCCTATTAATGCTGGGTTTACAAAAATTTAACTAACGTGGCGCCTACAGGGTGTGTTTAATAAAAATAAACGTTGCGCATACAGGGCGCGTTCCATAAAAGCGGTCGAACATCACAACAGTTTCCGTTCCCGTTCCAGTTTCAGTTTATTTTCGGAATATTGAACTCACCTGTAACAAAAGAAAACGTTATTAATAAAAAATTTTTCAAGAGTTTAAATTTAATAAATTTTAGACATGATAAATAAAATAGCACAAATACAGAGACTTTTCCTTATTTAAAACTTAATAAGTTTTGGTATAATAAAATACATAAATAAATCAACTACAGGAGATCTTAGATCCTGCGGAATCATGCCACCATCAACAGAATGTGGCTGTTCGAGTCATATTTGACATACGATTATAGAACCCCAAGTCTGATCATTATTTCATATAGTCTACTTCAAAGTATACCCTTATCCGCTTTAGAAAGGTATTTGTAGAACAAGGATTTACAAGCTACTTGTAACTCGACTTAAAGCACTGGATGCATTCAGATAAATTTGCATATTGCAAAGAGGATGAGGTTACCTAGAAGTTGTGGTTCAAGCAAGAATTCTAAATTCTCTATTTTTAATTAATTATTGAACCTTATCTTGTTTACTTGAACTATTTTTATTTATGTTAAACTATGTAAACTATATAACAAAATTAGTTCCCTTAATTAGTTTACACTTGTTGATGAACTTCTGTGCGAAGTAGATATTTATTTGTATTTATTTCCAAATGTGGACACCGTGGACTGATAGCGTACATTTAATTCGGCGATAAATATATCAGATGTACTGGGGAAAACTGATTGCTTATGGTAAAACTATTAAATCAAAGATTGAATTAAGATTATATTGAAATAAAGCAAACATAATATTATAAATAGAGCTAGAATAGTTAGGCAAATTGCCTTTTTAAATAAATGGAAGGATTAAAGGCAGACCCAATTTTAAATCCGTTTTAAAATGCGGGCAATTCAAAAATGCAAATTTTATTATGCCTTTTTTGCCTTTTTTACGTCTTTCTTAGCATTCTGCCTTTTTTAAGGAATTTTCTATTTTTCTTGCCTTTTTGTGCCTTTTATGCTATATTAAATTAAAATTTTAAGAAATTTGGTTGGTAAATTTTCAATTTAAAAAACATTTGTACTAGCAATTTTCCAAGCAAAATACACATTTTAAATTTCTGAAATAAATTGTAGAAAGTATTATTTCCAAGCACATAAAGGTAGAGGTTTAGTGGGTTTTTACCCTTTATTGTTACTGACTGAAAATTTCTCAGAAGGATTATTTTCTTGAGATTAATTTTAATGAGGGGATCAGTTATGTCAAGAGAAAATTTTCTACTGAATCAGCCAGTTTGTCAAAATTTTCGAACGTGTTAACATTGTGATTTGTGAAGTGCATCGACTGTATTTCAAGTGATTTTGAATTTTAAAAATGTCAGCCTTTTTTGCCTTTGTTTTCGTTTTTGCCTTTTTCTACTTTATTTTTGCCTATTTAGTGCTTTTCTAAATCTTTTTTTTGCCTTACACCCTGCCTTTTTCGAGACTTTATTTTGCCTAACTATTCTAGCTCTAATTATAAACAAGCTTCAAGTTATTTCGGAATCAAACAGATTACAAACATGGCGAGGCGAGTATCTCCAAAACATTCAAACATATCGCTAAGAAATAACAAACATATGTTACTTAGGCGAAACTTGGTACTAGTACCACGATATTGTACAGCAAAGTTGGACAGGCAATTCCAGTCATTGTAAAATACACCCGCTTGAAAAATGGTATATCTTATGTTTCATGTAATTATAATTCTCTTTTGTAATTTTACTATTACTAAAAAATGTTAATAAATACTTATACCTAAATAAAATGGGCATTTGAAAATGTTGAACTTTGAAATGAAATTTCTAAGTCGGGTCACATATTTTACCCGTATTTACTACTTCGTTAAGTGTTAATTAGGTATTACTAGACACCCTTCGCTGTGGTAATAACGATATAACTTGATGGAAACTGTAATAGCAAATACTGAATATTGGTCAAGATGAAGCAAATGAAAAATCCTATAAATCAACTAAGATAGAAACACCCAAGGTTGCATTAAAAACAAGTTTTGGAATGTAAAGAACTAAAAATCGTTTTTCACGTACATGACGACCAAACTCAACATGGTGAGGATTTTTGTACAGACTACCGTAGTCAGTCTATCAGATTTACATTCGTTTCTAAAACCAATTTCAAGACGCTTAAATATTTTTGCAGGCGGAGATCTTCTAATCAGATAGTACCTGATATACAAATTACGGGCTGCAGCTGCATTTTCACTCTATCCTGATTCAGGTTTTTCTGTCAATTATGTGATTACCCACGAACACCCATTATAAAATTTTGCTGGTCTTACCGTATACTTACATTCCCTTTAGTTCCCTAAAGTTTGATTAGTATGATATTTAAAATACTTAAACTTAGGTATTTATAAATAAGACTCTCTTGCTTTTGTTCACACTTAGTTTATATAACATTTGAGTAAAATAATCTACCAAACATATGAAACAAACATCTCTGATTCTGATATGAATTTTGGGTTGTCTATTTTTGGATTGGTAGCTTCGTACTCTCCCATGAATCACGGGGTATATCTTCTTTATTTGGGTATATATCAGTGAGTGTTAGCGAACTTACAAAGCACTGTATAGATTCGCATAACCATTATTGTGCTCTAAAGTGTTTCTTATGTAAATATGCAAAAAATAATTATACATTTTGCTATGTTACCAGTAGCTTACGCCCTTAATGATGGATAGATTTTAGATGTTACACTTGGTTGCTTGTACAACAAAACAAAGCACTTAATTGCAAATTTACATGCGCTTGGAAACTAAATTACTTTCTCGATTAATGATGTGAAATAATGCAAATATGTTCTAGATAATTTTCTAGAAAGAACAGATTATACAGTTCCCTAATCTGCAAAAGTAGCAAATTATAATATGTCTAAATTATTTTCACTAGTTGGTGGGCTGCGCACCACGTTTCATTGCAGGTTGCACGCCTCGTCGGGGACTAAAGCCTTGTGGTTTGCTCTTTAAAATTTCAGCGAAACTCATTTACGTCGAGGCCCTGTATGGGAAGTCTCAGTAAAAATAGTAAACTAGCGATATATTGTTCCTATACATTCTGGTGCGATATATGATTTTCAATTTAATACGTAATATTATTAAGCAATATATTTAATATGTCGAGTGTACGTTGTGTACTTTGTAAATATGCGTAACTGGAAATTAATTATGTAAATGTTTATTATTACGAATGTTTGATAAACTGTAGTAAAATTGCTTTCTAGTAATACAACCGTATGGAATTCTATAGCAAACGTATAACAATAGGGAAAGGTTTCTTATTGGGATCAACAGTGTCTTTAACCAGAAAGAAAATTATTTAGACTCTGCTTTTGCAAAAAGCTGCAGGAAACTTGTAATTCCTGGACTAGCGACAATTAAACTATCTTAAAAGTTAAACTGCTTAACAGTATTGTCTTAGGGGCAGTCTTTCAATGTCCCGATAACAGTCTCTGACAGTTATCAGGCGGTGTAAACTAACCCCTTGGATAAAGCTACTCGACTGCGTTGTTGCGTCTTCCAATACAACTTATCCTGTTGGTTAAATATCGGGAAAATTCTTACTGGTTAACTACCACTGGGTCTAAAAAATGTGGCGTAAGTTTCGTACAAATTTTGCGGAGAAGAAAGAACTATTTTAGTTTGTTTAGTAAACGCCGGGCTGCTGTAAAGGGCATCACTTAACGTCACTTACCGTAGTTATATAGACGGTGATTCAAAAGGTGTGGTGCAAACTTAAGGGCGCGATTTGGGATGCAACACGAAGTAAATAAGGAAATAAGTCAAACGAATGCTAATTTGTTACGGCAAAAGGTGTTTCAAACTTGAATTATTGTTGTTTTCTAAGTGTGGTAATAATGGAACCTTTTTCTGCACGTGAGTATGCAGAAATGCATTTTGTATATGGCTATTACAGCGGTAATGCTCGTGCAGCTGTGGTAGAATATCGGAGAAGGTATTTTCACCGGCTGCAGCCTGAACACCGAACATTGGAACGGTTGCACCGAAATTTGTGTGAAACAGGTATGGATAGACCAGATCATCATATAGGAAACAATAACGTGGACAATAATGTTGACATTATTGACGCAGTCCAGCAAAACCCATCCACGGGTGCTAAAAACTTCTAGGCAATTAGGTATTACCCAGTCGACAGTTTTGTCAATGGTTGGTAGATGCTACCGCAAATAATCCAGAATTTTCAAATTAAATTCGCTGGACGGATTTAAAAAATCCTCATTCTACATTCACAACTGCTTTTCAACAACACTCCAGTGTTAATGATTGGGCCGGTATTGTAGGCGATCATGTTATCGGGTCACCTGTATTGCCACATCGGTTTAATAGTGCCATGTATTTAGACTTCTGAGATAATACCTTGCCGGAACTATTAGATGTGCCTTTTGATGTGCAAAGGTCAATATGGTACCAGCATGACGGGGCACCGTTGCACAAGTGACTGCAAGTTAAAGATTGGCTAAATCATAACTTCCCACAACACTAGATTGGAAGAGGAGGTCCAACAGCATATCCAGCTCGTTCGCCTGGTATTACTCCATTAGATTTTTACTTGTACGGTGCATTAAAGGAAAAAGTTTATGCAACAGAAATTCAAAATAGTTAATAGGATAAATGAAGCTGTTGCTCATATTCGAAGAGATCCTGAACAGTTCAGGAAGGTTCGAGGTTCCTTGCACCGGCGTTGTCAACTTTGCATACAAGTACAGGGTGGACATTTTGAACATTTGTGATAATTTTTAATTTTTCTTGTAATTGTACCTATGTGTTGCTTATTAAAAATAAGAATGTTGTTATAACTAGAAAACAGTTATAAATCGGACATTAGGTTATTGGCATTTTTTACTTATTTTAACATCACCAATTCCACTTTAACGTTTGTACCACACCTTTTGAATCACCGTGTATACTACTGTATTATTTTCAGTAACTTATTTCGAGTTCTTCCAGTAGTGTTCGAATAGTGGTTTTCTTTCATTTAAATCTTTGAGAAAATTGAAATCATCCCAGAAACCAAAATGATTACCACGATAAACCTTCGGTCTGGATATAAATGACTAATAATTTCCGCTTCTTCAATCTGTAAAATTTATGTATTTATTAGTTACTACACCAGAAAAATAGTATTAACTTTATAAACACTTTATTTACATTTACATCCGGTCGACATATTTCGTATCACCTCGTACACACCCGTAGCTGCCTTATCCTGCCGAAATAGTGCTGTCGGCTGCTTCTACTACCCGATAAGTTTAATCTTATGGAATAAGTAAACTAACCTCTGACGTAGACTATCGTATGATTAAGAGACAGAAAATACCGTAACAAGGAGGATAAATTTGGCTGTTAGCTGGTCTAGAACTACATACATTAATAGGTAGCATATAACATGTTAATATATATTTAAAATATAAAAATATACATGCACGCAAAAATAGGGCAAATTCTTTTATGCTTTATTTTCTGACGTTCTCTCAAAATGCATTTAACAATTTATTATTATTATTATTGTTTGAAAGCTTTTTCGTTTATCAGAGAAATCATTACACAATTTCAGGGAAATTGAAATCAACAAACGATTATATAACCCTCATTAGTATAATGAACCTGCTTGCGGTTTTCCCAATCAAATAAACGAATCTAGGAATACGCTTACTTCTGATTAAACATTCAAGAAATTTCATTAATTTTCTACAATAACGAGAACTATAACGTACCGTTGAATATCTTGAAAGACTGCCTGGTATAACTTGCTGGTTATATTAGATCGCGAAATGTTTTGTATACCTACCTGGAATATTTTCCATTCGTACATATTATTTCTGTAATCTTTTGAAAACGTTAATATTTGTTTGTCAAATTTTGATCTTCACTATAGTTTTCTCGAAACGAGTTGTTCGTAGTTTACATGAGATAGTGTTAAACAATACGAAGCTATTTAAATGGAACATAAATATTACTATTGAGATCTTCGTTGTTATAACCTGAAGCGCCATTTTAACGTATTTCTCCTATTTATTAAATTTCGGTAGTGTAGGTACTTGAAGTCAGCATTTTCCAAACTTTTAGATTTCGCGACCCCCTTTTTGAATACGAGATCCTATAAGCCCCCCTTTCTAGCAAAACGGAATATCGATCTTTCCCGAACACTGTACAATGGTCCAGAAATTGTGACAGTGGGGACAGAACGTATAAAACCAATATGCATGTTCGGTTAGGTTAGTTTAATAGTAATCGCAGCAGCAAGTAGACGCATAATATGGCGTTTGTGTTTTGTTGCACCTGAGTGAAGTGTGTACAAATGTTTCAAGTATGGACAAATATTTAATCGGATTTAAATGTAATTTTGGCTAATAATAATAATAAAAGGCTTCTTCAAACAAAGCATAGCGATCATGAAAATACGTCTAGTGATTTCTTTTGTGAATAAATTGAAAGAGTATAATAATCGGAAATTAGCCTTTAATACTGTTTCGTCGTTGCCTCAAAAACTTCTGCTTGATCTTATAAAGCTGCACATCGATAGCCAATTACATGAAACTTCACACTATTGCGGAAAATATTATTCTTCCTGTTGCCTCCGCAGCAAAGCTTGGAGATAGTTATGCTAAAGCAATTCAGAAAATACCAGTATGAAATAATTCTGTTAGTAGGCGCATTGATGTATATTATAAAATACGCAGGAGCAGTTTCTTTTGAAACTTAGAAATCAATTATTTGCTATTCAGCTAAACAAGACAACGGAAATTATCCAATATGCACATTTGGTAACCAACGTTTGTTACTGCGATAATGCATCTATAAGCGAGAACTTGCGAATTCAGAAAAGAAGCAGATGTGCGGATCTATATCAACTGACTGATAATTATATAGTAAACGTCGGCCTGGAGTGGAAAAAATGTCTTAGTTTTTGTACTGGTTGGGCACTGGCGACGGCAGGAAAATATGATGGTTTACAAGCACTTATACACAAAAATAATCCAAATGCCACTTGGCACCATTGCATGATATACGGGAAATCACTCGCTTCGAAGGAAATCAGCTCAGGATTTCATTTGACATTATCAATTGTAATTTCTGTTGTAAGTTATATAAGAACAAGGCCCTTAAGCACAAGACTATTTTCTTCAATGTGCAATTATATGGGCGCTGACCATTCAGCACTATTATATTACTGCGAATGTAGGTCGTTATCACCTGGAAAAGTTACATACGTTTTTGAAAGAAGAAAATCACAAACATACCGAAAATTTTCTTAACAAACTGTTCATAAAGAAATTGTCTTATTTGATTGATATTTTAGAAAAATTACAGATTTTAAATACCCAGTTGTAAGGAAATAATACTCATACATTACAACTATCAGTTAAAGTTAACGGCTTTTCGCGAAAGTTGACCAAACCAGATAAACAGTGAAAATGCTCATTAATTAAAAAACATTTATTAACGATAACAAACCAAGCCATACAAATGTATGTGTTTTTTTTAGATGCATAGAACAAGAGTTAGGAATATTATCTAAACCTTTCAAATGTTACTTCTTTGAAAATGATAGTTTTCTGTCCAAATACGAGTGGATAACAATCGCAACTTAGGTATAGTCAATTTGTAAAAATTTTCCCACAAATAAGAAACCATTTATATAGGGTAATTCACATGAAAGTATGAGCTTACCGTTTAAAAAATAGGTAACCCAATATACAGGTTTACCATACGTTCCGTTTTCAACGGCATTATCCCTTTTCTTAGTCTCGTGTCCCGTTGTCCCGAAAGACTCAAGATGGGACGCGAATTATCCCGTTTTGTAATCTTGCTATTCCTAGTGTAGGCAGACAGGCATACAAATCTCGATTATTATCCTTGCAACCAGAAATCAGTAGAATTGTAGATATTTTTCCAAGACTAAATTCACACCTTTTATCTCAAGATAAATTCCCTATAATCAAGGCCGTCGCGTGCGGATGTACAGGTTGTGCCCCGCACAAAGGCGCCTAATCACGAGAAGCGCCGTAACAAGACGATACGTAATAGTAAATTTTTATATAGTGCTCATATTCATGAAGTAAAGCGTTAAGAAATATATCACATGATTAAAAAGAAACACTAAAACGATAAGAATGGACAGTAAACTCAGCAATTGCAACTTATACCGATTTTTCAATCTTAAAATTCTATTAAGCATATTGTTAGGCTGTTCCAACAAGGTTTCTTCGAAACTACCTATAGCAATTATTTTTACAAACATTAAGGCTTTTATTAAGTAATTAAATGAAACAACAACCCTGTCAGCCCCACGAAATATATTTCGTAAATAAATTAAAGTTAAATTGGTGGTGAACGTTTTCGCAACTCACAACTGTTGCATCATCAGACCAAGAATTAAATTAAATCTTATTTAGTCAAAAAATGTAAAACTAAAAATCACACGCCATTACTGACTACATTAAAAAATATATAAAATGTGTAAAATGTTTTTAATTCTTGGTCTGATGATGCAACAGTTGTGAGTTGCGAAATCGTTCACTACGAACTTAACTTTAATTTATTTAGGAAATATATTTTGTGGTGCTGACAAGGTTGTTGTTTCATTTAATTACTTACTTAAATTTACCCCATTATGAGCATGGACACCAATCTGATGAAGGCTTTTATTGTTGATCATTCCTTGGAACATTGTTTTCTCTGTACGGTTCAATTAAAAAACAGTTCTACGAGTTCTCCTTAAAACATTTAAATAAATGATGTTGATTTGGTCTGCGAGTATGTTCAAATTAGTGCGGTATTAAGAGATTGCTTAGTATCTTCAGATTTCGATATTAGCACGTCTAGAATTTTTGAAATCCCCTGAAGATAAACAACAAGCTATACATGACCGGCCTAAGCAATTATTCAACCATTTCGTTTCGATATAACCCTGTTCAGTCAGCACAAGTAAAGAGCGCTGCCTACTTTTAATAAATATTTTGGAACTTCGTCGCGTATATATTCAGTTTAATTTATTATTATCAACTTTTTTTTTAATGTTAATTAATTAATATTTAAATATCGTCCAGCGTGTTCAAATAGTAACAGTTTCATGGTAGAAAAAATTGAACATTTAACTTTATAGCGTTTTTTCGGCTTTCAGTTTAATTCTATAAAAAATTATTAATAATTTCAGTTGCTTGTCAATTTTTTAAGATTTTCCATGATGAAGACGTTTTTGCACTATATTCACATATTACGAGTGATACAGCTTCTTCATCTCATATATTAGAACTTAAAAAGTGATAAACACAAAAATCGAATAATTACAGAAATATAGCGAATGCGGTTTATTATAAAGTCGCTAAAAAATCCCCTTACCCTAACATCAACAATAAAACAGGGAAATATCTAGCCTTTGTCATATACCCGCAAAACAAAGTTTCGCCGATACTGTCTCCTCGATATCTTTCAGTGCAGAATTTCACACTTACAAATTGGTTTGTGTCAACTGTTATCGGTTGCAGTAATTAGGGCGTTAATTGGTTCAGCTTGAATCAATTTTAAACTAATTGAGAAGACTATTATATGTACAAATGACACTGCACAACAAAAATGTTAAGTGGACTGATGTTTTGAAAGGTTAGGTTGTAATACGAGAAGCATGGATTCAATTTTCGGACGATGGGAATTTTGTTAGCGGTATTGACAATTTCTTTATTAATCTAATTTTCTTTGTATTTGTTAATACGAAACGTGCCAACTGTTACTACCAGGATATAAACTTATTTGTTTTAGCAGACTAATCCTGCACTTATAGCAAAGTTCACAATGTGTTATTGTGTTGTGATATTTTTTGATTATTAAGGGATACTCTATTTTTCTGTACACATACGTATATTGAGTATTTATAAACAAATTAAAAAAAAATGCTTCAAATTATTATTTTTTAAATTTTAATATTCTGTTTTGTGGGGGCGCTGAAATGTAAGTTTCAATAAAGGCACCGCCTACCTACGGGGAGGCACTGCCCACAATTTTAAGTGCTGTTTTAGTGATCCTGTTTCCATAATTGGTTGTGCTACAACCTACAAAACCTACAAATCCGGTTAAAAGATATCTGTGACACAATAACTAAGATAGAAGGAGACACTATTTCAGTATGCGAAGTAACTAAAGAACTAGAGATGTTGTGCAATAAAGTGGAAAACAGAAGAGACCACAATTTTCAAACCTCAAAGCTATCATATCTTTTAACAGATCTAGAGGAGGATACTTTTCATAGTAAGAAGCTCTTTACAGAAGAAGTGGATCAATTTTGTAATACATTTATACTGTCTATTGAGAAATGGGGGTCAATTTCGAACTATTTAAAGTGTTGTATTCAAATAATGCACTCCCTACTTGGTCTAATATTAAAGAAACCTTCAAATATTGAATACAAACTAACAAATATATTGCTAGTTTGGAAGCAGATAGACTTTTTGATTAATTTAACAATGAGGTAATTGTAATAAATGCGAGACCTGCGGAATGGAATAAGAATTCTACAATAGATAAGGAAAAATGGTGTGAGATATTTAAGTTTCTAACTGCTGTTCTAACGCTTGTTCAATTTGCTCTTGTTATTCTAGAAGCAAGTGCATCAGTAGAAAGAATATCTTTATTTATAAATTCGCTATAGACAGATGAGAGGTATTGTTTTCTCTTCTATTGAAGCATTATGCAGCAATAATAGTATATAAACTCATTTTAAAAATATATCATACAGTGACTTCTACAATTTTCTTTTGACGAAGCCCGAATTATTACAAAGTTTTAGTGGATCTGTTAGATATAAAGCCCAAGAAGCGCTTCGTTCCACATCCACTGACACTATATAATGTAGTTTGTAGTATCTAATTGAATCCAGCAAAAATATTCAAATTTGTTTACGTTTAAACATTAAAAGTAATGTTATAATAAAAATATAACTTTAATTATTTACTTTAAATATCGCGATAACGATACCGACACTTTATAAAATAAAATATCACAATACCGATACTCGATACTTTTTTCAGAAAGTATCGTAATACCCATAGTTGATACCTGAAAAAGTATCGCTATATCTTTCCTTTGGGAAATTAAACATTAAAATCTGGGCTTTGGTGTGTCTCAAAGTCCATAGTTAAAAACATTTTTCGTAACGGCGTGATTACAAGACATTTGTTAAAGATTAAAATATATCAAGAAATTGGCAATAAGTAGTGAGTATTGTTATTGTTAATCCTCTCAATGTGGAAAGGATAAATAAACAGCTTAATATATAGTGTCAGGGTTTTGCGTTTTACCCAATATTTACATTCGTACCTGGGATCTAAAAGGGTTTGCAAGTTTAGGTTTGGAATTAACTATTTATTTTGATTTTCTAGAGTTTTTTTTTTATTATTAGCCCGCAGTATCCCATTGTTGGGCATGGGCCTCCCCCATAAGGGGGGTTGTTGATCTACTCTCCCATAGTGATCAATCCTCGTGGGAGAGAGGTGCCGCGTTAACGCAACCTTCGGGTCACCCATCCAAGTACTGGGCGGAGCAACGCTCTCTTAACTCTCCTGATCGTACGTGAACGGGCGACGAATGTGCGCAACCGGGGACCTTGATTTTCTAGAGTATTCCAGCAAAATTGTATCGCCAAAGTATCGGAAATCCGCGATAATCGATAATCAGAAAAAGGACCGCGATACCGATACTCGATACTTTTTTGAAATGTATCGCGATTCTATAATCGATACTCAAAAACTATCGTAATACTAGTGTCGCGATACTTCCGACCACTGCCACAACTAAATTTATCTTAACGGTATTATGAATCGAAGATGTCTCTTAAAAACGCTTGACAGTTTACTGGCTTAAATAAAGCTTGTTCAACTCAAACAAAGTTGGAATAATTTATTGGAATGGAGAAATGATTCGATGTCGTAGAATACTATATATAGTATATATAATAATGTAGTTAAAAACATCCACACTGTAGGTGCTTTATCGATAAAATCTATTAGAAGCTGGAAGATGAACTAAGGGAAAATTGGTCATAACTGAAAAAGAGGTAACAGCAGAACAGCAACAAGCGAATTAAAGAAAATCGCAGTTATTTCTGAAAATCTGCATATTAGTTTGTAGAAAAGATCTGTCAAAACAGCTAGCAATTAGACAGCGTTTCGTTTTGAGAGACACTAAAGCAGCTGCATCCATAGCATGTAACTTTATTTTGGAATCTCGAAGAAAATAAATGTCCAAGACGATTACAGTTCTGTTAGTTTATTGAGGATCTAATTATCCTTGAGGTTATCTTCGTGACCAACGTTCTCTTCAGCGATGAAGCATTATTTGGAATTTCAGACGATTACTTATATTATTGATTAAAATTTTTTGAGGATAATTTAACAGGTGAAATATCTTTAAATTTTCTTTGTCAGTCATTAGCGCTCTTACATGACGAACGAACTTTAAATACAAGACCGTTATATCGTACCATATCCCACGCAATATGATGTAAACTGTCAAACACTTCAGAAGGGTATCTCTGATTTATAATACCGCCAATAAAACTTTAGATGGCGCAGTAATTCGCAGTATGTATTTTGGGTTGCCTATTTTTGGTATGGAAGACTCGTACCCTTCCGTGAATCACCCGGTATAATATCCAATCGTCTCTAGTTTCTAAAACGTATTTCTACCTACCAGCGTTTAATTTAATTATATTTTATCATACGGTGCAGTTTTCGAGAATTCAGAATAACTTTGCACTTAATTTAAAAATATAATCATGTAAAAATAACGTTACAAAAACACCAATAATGAGAAGCAAAAATAACATTCTGCAATCACCAACCAAGAGATGCTCCTCGCAAATTCAAATTTTATCTGTTGTAATTACCTCCTAGGGGCCTGGTTGAAAATTGTGGGAAAACCTATGTAAATTATTTTCCTGGCTATGGAAATCATAAGAATACTGAGCGTGCGCTGGCTGAAATAAAATATCAAATTAAACAAATATTTATGTGTTTTTAACATTGTTATGTTACAATTATTTTTTGCCTTATGCATTTAAAATAATTGCCCGGAAATATAGTGATAACTGATAAGCTAATGGCAATTGTTGTTGTATCAAAAATTTACTAATTATTTGAGGAAATCGATGTTAATTTCTAGTATAGATTTAATTCGACATTTTAGAAAAATTATGAAACTTACGTAGGTTGTTCAAGAAATTTCAATTAGAGTCTGTCCTTAATTCTACGGCCGATGTCGCTTGTTGAAGCGTAAGCTCCCATTGTAATTATATCAGGTCTTATCCCTTATACGAGGATGGTTCTTCAATTATTGTCCCTAACATAGTAAGCATTGGTCGACAAATAAACAATTTTTTTCCTAGAAAGGTCAGTTATTGACACTAATATATATCAAGTTGCAGGTGCCTATCTTCTTGTTGATAAAAGTTATACATTTAATATTACTGTAGTGTTAGTGATTGTGTTGAAATGCAAAACTTCGGGACAAAGGCTGTGGTAAAATACCTTATTCCGAAGAGTTTCTCACCGCGGAAAATTTATAGTAACATGTCCGGAGTGTTGGGTGATTCTACTCCGTCGTGTCAAGTAATTTACAATTGGTGGGATTTCATTTGGGAGGAAGTGTCGTATCAGCATGCACCAAGTGCTGGACCACCCAAAACCGTTGTCACTCAATAGACTATTGATGTGGTTGATGATATGGTACTAAATGATCGGAAAGTGACTGTCAGATATATTACTGAGACATGTAGCATTCCCGTTGGAAACGTTGAAAAAAATTTGGGCAAGGAATTGGGTCTGAAAAAAGTCTGCTCACAATTCCCAAACTGTTGTCATCTAATCTGAAGCGGAACAGGATTTTCATTGCTGAGAGTAATGTGAGATTAATGGACACGGATTTGGATGGATTTTTGGAAATCTAAGTGTAGATGAAACCTGGGTTCGTCACTTTAACCCCGAGTCAAAACAGCACAGTATGGAATGGCGTTATAGTGCTTCTCCGCCCCTACGAAAGTTCCATGTAATTTCATCGGAACGACAATGGCAACAGTGGTTTGGGATTCTAAGGGAGTTCTTATTGTTGATTATTTACCACACAATAACGGCAGACCATTACGCAAAACTTATACCAAATTTCGCGACGCTATAAAGCATAAAAAGGCGTGAAACATTGAAACGCGACGTTTGGTTCCACCAAGACAACGCTCCCAATCACAAGAGCTGTTTCTACGGCTGCTATCAACAACACTGGATTTGAAATTTTAGAACAACTCCCATATTCATTCGATCTGGTACCCGATGACATTCGCCTGTTCCTCAAGTTCAGAAAACATTTTCCGGGAATTTATTTTTCAGACGATGGAGGTGATGGCTGCTGTAAATGACTAGCTTGCAGTGTAGGACAAAGAGTTTTTTTTATGAGGGCATTCAAGCTCTGCATCATCCTTATACTAAGCGTGTTAACCTTTTAGGGGATTCTGTTGAGAAATAAATTTGTTTCACACATCTACGTCATTTGCTTCTATATCAGGAACAATAAGGTGAACCACCTTCATCTTCCTCTTCTTCTTCTTCGTCTTCTTCTTCAGGTGCCTAGCTGTTCGAAACGTTGGTTATCATATTGGCTAATATATCTTTGTTTACAGCTGCTCGGAATAGTTCCGTGGTTGTCATGGAAAACCAGGTCCTTAAATTTTTCAGCGATGAGATTCTTTTCCTGCCGGCGCTTCTGTTTCTTTTCACTTTCCCTTGTAATATGCACAGTAAGAGATTATATCTGCTTTTATTTCATATAATGTGGTTCAGATATTGCAGTTTTCTTATTTCAATGGTATTCAGGATTTATTTTTCCTGTGGAATTCTTCTACGGGTTTCAGTGTTAGTTGTATATCCTGTCCATGATACCCTTAGCATTCTCTTCGTCCATAAGTTTTACGAATTCAGCTAGGAAATTATCTGGGCCTGGAGACTTGCCGTGTTTCACTTGATGTAATTAATTAATTATTATAGTTCTTACTTCCGCACTTTAGATATTTGGTCCGGTTTCTGCTTTTATTGCAGGTGGTTCTGGTCTTTCATGTTGGAAATGTATGTATAATTTCCTAGTGTTCTTGATTTCTTTCGTGTTAATTAATATCTTTCCTTCATTGTTTATAAGTTTATTTGTTGGTTTATTTATGTCGAAATAGCCTTGAGAGGGTGGAAAAGATCATGTGAACGAATGGGTTTACCTATAAATGACACACACCTCTATACAATTAGTTTCGCCGATGATCAGGCCATAATAGCGCAAGATTCTTTCGACATGGAGTTTATGTTAAAACGACTATACATAGAGTATAAGAAGTGGGGGTTAGAAGTAAGTTTAGAAAAGACGGAGTATCTTGCGGTGAACACTGATGCGAAATTTGAAATCTTTGTAGATGACCATGTACAAATTAAACAGGTGGATAAATTTAAATACTTAGGGGTAATAATAGATGGAGATGGAATTGGTAGCCAGGAAATACGTAACAGAATTCAAAAAGCTAGGAATGTAATAGGAGCCCTAAATAGTATTTGGTGGGACAAGAACATAAGTAGCACAAATAAAAAACGAATCGGGCAAACAATGGTGGAAACAGTTCTGACATATGGATGTGAAATGTGGAGTTTGAAGGAAGAAGAAAAACGTAGACTGATATAGCAGTAGAAATGGACTATCTACGCAGAAGTTCCCGAACATCAAGACTACAACGAGTCCGAAATGAAGAAATCAGAAACAGAATGAAAGCAAGAGAAACAATTGTAGACCGAATAGAAAAGAAAAGTTTGAAATGGTTTGGACATGTACTTATGATGAATGAAGCAAGATTACCAAAGCGAGTGTTCGAATGGAAACCGCCAGGGAGGAATAGAAGGGGTCGGCCCCGAAAGTCGTGGAATGAGGGAATACGACGAGCGCTGTACACGCGGGATACTGGATGAAGAATGGCGCCAGGACCGGTAGAGGAACTGGGATTAGGGATCGCAGCGACAGCTGTCATAGTTTGTTAATGTATTATTATAAGTTTTGTATTATACAATGTATTAAAACCAAATAATTTATATTATATATATATATAATATATATATATATATATATATATATATGAAAATTGTAATATTTTACTTTTAATTCGATGTCTTAAACCGGTTCTATCTAGGCGTATTACATGTAAATAAGAACTGTAACTGGCCGGAACCTACACTACACTGATAATAGAGGCCGCTCAAACGTACAGTGACTGCACGCAGGTGCGGGCTTAAGAGCATAGTCGATTGCAGAAGCAATGATGGCCGACAATTGCAGTGTTTCTATCTGATATTAAGTGCTATCACAATTCTACAAAGTGCATTAACCATACGATCATCAAATTGTTGTGTTAACTAGAAAACAATAGCATTAAACAGTTTAATTAAGCGGTTGTTTTATGTACTACATGTAGGCTTGTGAAAATATGTGTTAAGCACAATTAAGTTAATTAAATGCCTTTCGAGGCTATTACAATATATCCTCTTATTACATATATTGATACGACATAATTCATGCAATTTTTACATAAGCAGTCGCTCAAGGCGTACACATTTCATACAACATCATTTGTAAATAATGACCGTTTTTTTTTTGGAAGAATTTACGAACACCTCTGATGCCCAGGAAACATATTTTGGAGACCTTCATTTACTTGCAGAATAAGTAATTGTTAAGAACTCGCACCTGCTGCTGTTTCCATTTGTTGGCGAAGAACTACATTTTCATTAAAAGTGTAATTTCTTCGAGAAAACGTTTAAGACTAGAAAATTTATCGCTAACCTAAAAATGTATTGTCGTAATTAATAATATTTCATAAAACCGGCGGAGCGGGAAGGAAGGGCGAGGCCAACTACTCTTCTTGACCACTCGTAAATCAGTGCGGACATCGGAGCTAGCCATGAAACCCTCTAACACCCTCAACATACCGCTGAACACGATTTCTCTTTTTATAACTGGCAACCACTGGTGGAACGCTATCTCGGTTTTTATAAAGGTTTGATTGATTGCGCCATTTAGGTTATTGCAACCTTAAAAATGGGGTTTTATCGTGATAAATAGATTTACTTATAGTGCAAAATAAATAAAAAAATAATAACCGATAAAGGTGACACGGGCATTTGAACATCGGTGTTTTTTCATTCAGGGCAAGTACAATTGTTCGAACAAAAACGCTACATTTTGTCTAGCTTCTGATCAACATACTTATCCATTAAAAAATTATTTTAACGAATGTAATTATTTCATAACAACTATATACCTACGGTGTCATTATCAAACCGCAACAGCAGAATATAACATGAATATTAAATGAATTTGAAGTCACTTCGTTGATAAATAGTAAGCTCCAAGGGTTGCTAGAAATGGTACATCAAATCGGATTTGTGGAAAATAGTGAAGCGTAAAATAAACTACAACGAACAAATCATAAAAGACCAATAAACATGATATGAAACAGTTTAAAGATTAAAACTAGAATAAATTACCAATTATTCGTTTTCAATCACGAGAGTCACAAAATAATTACCAGTTCCGGGGCATTGTAAATCAATGCCTTGTTTAAGATAAAGGCTGGATAGCAGAAAAATAAGTCGCTACTTACTAAAGAACTAACTTCAATACCCTGCGGCCTTATTGCTGCAGCGTTCAATGCTCCCCTAAGCTCTATTTCTAAATTGATATCTCACGGCAAGATAAATTTCCGCAAGGGATAATGCTTACCTATTAGAATCTATTTGCTGGAGCTTATCATCGTTTTTTATTTGCCTTGGTATGTAGACTGAAAAGTTTGAAAATGCTGAAGAATGCGGTCACGCTTTTTCAATTTACATTTACAGTGTCAAACAGAACTGAACTGTGTGCCCTGTATGTTTTTTAGTTTTCATGTATATGCCTTTCTAATCCCGAAAATAGTATTAAATTTCACATTTACATTATATTTCAAGAGCTGTGTCGATTGAACGCAGTTATAGCATATATTTCTGGAGAAGAAGAGTACTACAACTGTTATATTGCCCATATGGATATGATTTTACTTAGACGAGTAATATTACGTCATGTAATTTCCTCGTACGGTCAAGATTCATCTTATATATTTTTTTATTTAACATTTTGTTGTGTTTTCAGAAATCGAACGTTTTGACCTAGCTGACCTGGCGCGACCGGTTTGACTCAGATCGGTTTGAGCGCAAGGATGTTTGGGGGCAACCGTATATTGAAGTTTACTTATATTAAAAAAAATCCTCTCGCAGTATCTCCACCTTGACGAAGGCGTTTGTTGCCGGATGATGGGGCTTGCGTGCTCTGAAGATCTGTTAAGTTATGCCGACGGTAGCTTCGCTACCTAGTCAGACACGTCCGGGGTGAAGAGCCAGACTAAGAGGGATATCCGGTCGTCCAAAAATGGGGGTTTAAGCGTGAGGCCAGCAACTTCACACTTGTAAAAAAAGAGTTATCGCTAAAAAAAACCCAGCAAAATGCCTAGGACACAGGGGCTGATTAAATAGACGACAAAAACAGCAACGAATATGGACATTCAACTTAGGAATATGAAACGTAAGAGGGATGAGAAATAAACAACAAGAAATCTTGGCCGAAAGAGATGAAAGAAAGCTAGATATTATAATCCTTTCAGAAACAAAAAAAAAAGGGAAATGGATGTGAGAATCTTAAAACCTGCATACACTGCTTCACAGGAGTAGAGAAGAGTGAAAGTGCAAAAGCCGGAATATCCATCTTAGTAAACAAAAAACTACGGAAATACATACGATATGCTATCTTCATTTGATTGTGCCACTTCATCTGGATTAAAGTAATATTCTACTTGCGGCTCCATATTAATCAAATTTCTATTTTAATTTCCATTCTTATGTTGATTACAGTTTTCGTTATTTTTCTTTTAAGATTGAGTTATGTTGACAGTTCCCTTTGTAGGCTATAAATTGCCGATTTATGTTTTGGTCTGCGCTGACACTGGACGCTTTCTGTGAATTTACGTGCCGAATTATTTCAGAACTATTTCATCATATTTCTCAATGTGGTGTAATATTTCTGACCGACGCAAGTTCGCGCTGCATTTGGGTCTTCATTCAGCCTTCCATCATCGCCGACTCCGGTCTAACCAAATTCCATGTACGGGGGGGCGTAAAGAAATTAAGTACTGCAGGGGCGTCTTTGGGTTTTCGATGGGTATCCATCGCGTGTATTTTCGTATAGCTGTATCACCGTGGAGTGAACAGAATATTGACAAGTGTCGGCTTTAAGAGAAATCACGCTGGAATTTTTATCCCTGGAAAGGCAATTCATTGCGAATTTGCCGATCGCCTTTGGCGGATTAGTATCGAGCCCATTCGTTGTTCCTATACCTGTGCCGTTGCTGCGACAAACTACGAGGGTTGTGCAGCAAATGTTTTGTCCCAAAGTTTTCTGAAGTCGTCTACATTTTCCCGGACCTGAAAGTACCCCAGACTGTACCTGCATCTGGAAAGCAACCCCCAGAATTGTGTCTGCCTTCACCGGAAGTCAAGGAAAAGGTCCTAGTTTTTTTGTGTGCTGAAAAAAAAGAAACCTTTTTCGCCTTAACCTGCAAAATTCCAAGTGACTGAACCCTTTTTTAAGTAACAAGAAGCGACCTTTAGTTTCCGATTGCCTTTTTTTTGTATTACTAAATGTAAAGAGTAATTATATATATATTGTGTTATTTGTGTAAACTCCGACGCCACTGGCCACGTAGTCGTTTGGGCAATTTAAATAACGTACGCCAGCGACGGTGAGTTCCTCCGTTTGAGCGCTCAAATTAACTTTTTGTACTGTAGAACTATTAAATTACCATTTGCCGTCATTTTTGTATTGTCATTTCCAGTCGTTTAATTATATGTGTTAAAATTCATTACATCTTTTATTATTTTGTATTTGTATTGGTGTGCGCATTTAAATAATAATAATAAACAGGAGGGAGGCACAATAAAGGTGAGTTCGATTCGCGTAAGCTGTCGGCTTCTCGGCCTTCCACGAGAACCTACAATCAGCTGTGATTAGGAAAGTGGCGCCCGCTAATTTTGACCTACTCTGTACTCAATCAGGAAGATTTCCTCCGTAAGCCATCTCCGTGAACTCTCTCTACTCCTCTGAGCTAAGCTGCAGGCCTTTTTCCACCTATCCGGTTGCGGGTCGACGAAAAAGCTCGTTTGGCCCGTAACAGATCATGGGAACCTATAAACGAACGCATTATAGAAATGATGCTTCTCATAAGGGGAAGAACAATTGTTATCCTCGGCGTGTACGCTCTAAATGATGACGCACTGGTCTTGGTCAAAGACACTTTTGAAGACAGATTAAAAAACCAAATACAGCAGATATCAAGCTCCCACGAAACCATTATAGCGGGAGATGTAAATAACAGAGTAGGGAACAAAGAAACAGCCCAGTGATTGGATTACACGGAGAAGAGGCTGTGAATGATAATGGGCACAATCTAATAAATATATGTGATCAGCACAATCTTAAAATAGCCAACACATTCTTCGCACATAAGAATATACATAAATTTACATGGTATCAACACACTCGAGAAATAAGATCAATAATTGATCATCTCATAATTCGCCAAAACTCTGGCATTAAAGTTCAGAATATCCGAGCGAACAGTGCTGCAAATTGTGGATCGGGCCACTGTTTCGTAGCGTCAAAAATATACATACCTTTCATTAAGACAAATAATATAGACGCGCGCGGAAATAAGTGCAAACCAGATATAGAAAAATTCAACTTGGACAGTACAATACGAAAGTACACAACACCTGTACAAATCAAGATTAACAGAAAAATTAGTGGTGATGCAAACAACAACTACTGAAGAATACGAACATCTAAAACAATGTATAAAAGAAGTCCTAGGAACGGAACACCGCAAAAATATGCCCTACTGGATGAAATTGAAGAAATAATAAAACAGAAGAAATTACTACACCGAAGACTAATTCAAACCAACAACATCAGGCTAAAGGAAGAGTATAGCAGACTGAATAGAAAAGTTAAACAAGAGGTTATCAATAAGCAAAACTCAGCCTGGATTAAAAAATGCGAATACATAGAGCAATATGTAGGGGTAACAAAAAGTGCAGAAGCGTGGAAGGTTGTTAACAGCGTAAGGCTATCAAATAAAACTCGAACCAACATACACAGCATAACTAACCAGAAATGGGTTGAATATTTTAGCAATCTCCTAGTGGAAAAACAACCTCAGCTTATACAAGAGGAATCTAAAATGCAGGTTGAAAACCCAATACATCTAGAACTAAACCAAGCGGAAGAAGCTGTTAAACAAACAAAATTGAAGTTAGCACCTGGACCGGGAGGTATCTACCCAGAACTAATACGGTACGCTCCAGAAAAACTGCTTAGCATGATGAGAAATCTATATGAACGGTGTATTAATGGCTCGAATATCCCAGAAGAATGGAGGTCCTCGTATATAACGCCCATACATAAAAAGGGCAGTACGAGGACGACCCAGCGAACTACCTATGAATCGCAGTTATAAATACAATCGGGAGAATATATTCTCGTGTTTTAATAAACCTAATCGAAAGTGAAATAGACACTAAACAACCAGAAGAGCAAGAACGTTTCCGTGCCGGTCGATCCACAATAGATAACATATTTACCTTAAAGATAGCACTAGAAAAAAGGGTTCAAAGAAATAGAGAGACACATACAGCTCTAATAGATTTGGAAAAAGCCTACGATAGCATGCCAATAGGCAAAATGTGGAGAGCTATGCAAGAACTAGATATAGAATCCACCCTTATAAAAGCTACCATGCAGCTATATGACAAAAATTCTGCAAGAGTTCAAAACGGGAAAGTACTTACTGATGCTACCAACACAACAAAAGGCCTCCAGCAGTGATGCTGTGTATCCCTCATTTTATTTAAAATATTGTTGGACAGAGTCCTCGTCGGGTGGACAAATAAATGCAAACAGATGGGGCTGAGAGTGGGAAATGACATCCTGTTTAGACTATACTTCGCAGACGATCAAGTCGTAATTGCCGAAGATCAAACTACATGGTTACAATACTGAAAGAAGAGTATGGCCAGACAGGTTTAACCATAAACATGAAAAAATCGGAATACCTATCTGTTGGTGACAATCAAATAATAAATCTACCGTTAGAAAACGAATATATACAAGGAGTCGAAAGATGTAAATACCTTAGCGTAATATTTAATAAATTAGGCAAGAGTAGTGAGGAAATTATCCAAAGAATCAACAAAGGCACAAGCATAATAAGGTCATTAAACTCCGTACAGTGGGAAAAAGGTATCAAGAAGAAAACAAAGAAAAGGATATGTAAGGTATAGTTGAAAGTGTAACCACATACTGATCAGAAGTATGGGATCTATCAAAAAGGAATAAGAATAAACTTCTGGCAACTGAAATGGACTGTCTGAGAAGAAGCTGCTTGAAATCGCGCTTAGACCGAATAAGAAACGAAACCATCAGGGCAATAATGAGTGTAAAGACAAACATTGCAGAAGAAGTGGAAAAGAAACAGTTAACATGGTTTGGGCATACCAAGAGGATGGATGAAAGTAGATGGTCCAGATAAATACTAGAATTGGTTCCGACTGAACACGGAAAACAGGTCGGCCGAGAAGGAGTTGGAGAGACGACATACAAGAGGCAATGAAAACTAGAAACTCTGAAGAAGAAACATGTTACGACTGAAAAAGATGGAAGCTGGGGACGAAGAGGCGGCACCAACCGTAGGAATCCGTTATATATACAGTGTGTATCAGAACTAGGTACAAATATTTAAACCAGTAATATATTGGCTCAAGTAGAATTCAATGGTACTATTCATTCTTGAAAAATCATTAAGTTTATTTTTGACTTAAAAAATAAAATAAAATTTTGTTTGAGAACTGCTGATGATACATGGAAAATGCATTTAAGCTGTAGAAGATTATTAACTAATTGTAAAGTAAATCCAAAGTGGCAAACACGTAAATACTTGTTTGGCTTGTGATAACAACAGACTGAATAGAAATTACTTACTGACCCACCTAATAGTATTGGTTTGTGGCAGGTGATAAGAATTTTTTTTGCACTTCTATCTTACTCTCCTTTGCATAACATGTCTTTGAACTCAAATGTTTGTTATTATCCTGCGGTACTCAAACAATTTTGGGTGAAATCTTCAATTATTATTTTCTCATATCTTAAGAGCCCCATTGCCAAAGAAATGTTTTTTCTAGTTTGTATATATGGTAATCTACCATCGGATTTAATATTTGTAGATACCTATTCCTGATACACCCTGTGTGTATATACTGGGTGTCTCAGAAACAATGGGCCAGCGTTTAGTCATAGATTCTTTAGGTTAAAATAAACCGATTAAACCTAATATACCTTAGGCCGAAAGTCCTTCCTTAAGAAGTTATAGGGCCTTAAAGTTCAATTTTTTATTTTTTCTTTTTATTGTTATTTCCACAAATCTAAAGATATTTCTTTCAATTTTGGTATACTTACTTATCATTATGTAGTAAAGTGGCAGCAGCATTTTCATAAACCAGACTTAACTTTAAGGGGCACTTAACCTACCACTCAAATTTTATATTAGCTCTAACTTTGTTATTAGTGGAAAATTTTGCAGTTTTCTTTTATTTTCTGAAAGAGAATTAAAAAGTACATAAATAAGGTACTCTTAGTTCAAACGCGTCAAGGCAGCCGTTTGCCTTAAAATGCTTGTGCAAATTTTGAGTTGCCGTTAGGACGTGCAATTATCAGGTAGCCATGATCACAAAAACAATGGGTAGTGCTTGTTACTGCAGAAAAAAAACAATGCTGTTTCTGAGACACCCTGTATATACTATATACATATGTATATATATATAAAAAATCAGTCGGAAAGAGTGATTCATTTATTTGAGTTTTAACTAATACTTTTCTATTTGTATGATATTAAGTTTTTGGAACTGGCATTTTAAAGGATCCAAAATTTCAAAAGAATGTTTTTTCAAGCAGAATAAATAATTTCAACGAATGAAAAACTTTCCACACTTAGTGCAGAAAATACCTTAGCCACGTCTATTTTAGAGTATAAGCAGTCTGACGCAGTTTTTAATACTGGAATAGCTACACTCTCACACTTGATATCGAATATTTCATTAGGTGGCGGTGTCAATAGCAACATTTACTAAAACAGTGCGAATTTTCCAAACCTCTATAGTTACAAACTAAACTTTAGCAAAAAATGTAATACGTTAAGAAAGTTAGGATTGATATTTAATAAATTTGTAACATTAAAATACGCGGTTTTTAACTGATCTATAAGCAAATTGCAGTAAATTTCGGCTAAAGGAAAACTGTCAAACAAATACAGCAGAAATAATATAAAATAAAATACACTCATTAAAATTTTACTTAATTTTAATAATAAATATGATACCCAACGGTGTCAGTACTTTCATTAACATACAGTATATTGTAACGTCCGCAAATAATAATTTTCTAACTAAATAACATAAATACAACAACACTGTTGCATAAAGAATATTTAAGAATTCTTATTTTTGAACGCCGGTGAAAATATTTTTTATTAATCGGTTGTTTTATCAGTTGAATTTATTAATAAAATTGGATAATCCAGCAATTTTATTAATAACAAAAAAACTTTTTTTACAAAATGAACTACTGTAATATATGTGTGCGCCCAAATGTCCTTGCGCTCAACAAACTGTTTCTTTAAAAAAATAGCATAAATACGTATATCCACTATACAGTACTAACAATTTATTTATTATAGATATGCACATTATTCTTTAAACATTGGTTTTATTACTCTGCCAACTAGTCACCAGTAATTGTGACAAACTGGCTGAATCAGTAGAAAACTTTTTCCTGACAATACTGGTCCCTTCATTAAAATTAATCTCAAGAAAATAATCCTTCTGAGAAATTTTAGCGGTAACAATAAAGGGTAAAACCCACTAAACCTCTACCTTTAAGTGCTTGGGAATAATACTTTCTACAATTTATTGCAAATGCACATTTTTCTTGGAAAATTGCTAGTACAAATGTTTTTTTAATTGAAAATTTTTGAACTAAATTTCTTAAAATTTTAATTTAATATACCATAAAAGGCAAAAAAAGGCAAGAAAAATAGGAAATTCCTCAAAAAAGGCAGAATCTTAAAAAAGGCGCAAAAAAGGCAAAATAAAATTTGCATTTTTGAACTGTACGCATTCTAAAACGAATTTAAAATTGGGTCTGCCTTTAATACTTCCATTTATTAAAAAAGGCAATTTACCTAACTATCCTAGCTCTAGTAATGATTATTTTGCTATCTTCAATCCATCAACGATTACACTAACTCCACTCATACGATTTTTTATTTATGGGTATTGTACCTGCAATGCTACTAATAGTTTTCATTTAATTTAATAATTGCGGTTTGACTTTCACATCATAAAGTTATGTGCTCAGCCTTCTACGGGTGTGCAAGTTGGCGTGTGATAAGCTATCAAGAGGTCAGCTGCTGACCTCTCATTCCTTCGCCTGCTCAAACAGATACGGAAACAGGTACAAAATGAAATTTAAATTAAACTGTAGATATGAAAGGCCACTATGTAAGGTGCGCCAAGCAACGGGTATCAATACCCGCCCACAACATCAATGATGTTTAATCAACAATTAAACTCCTGTACATATCAACAGACCCAATCACAACAGCCGCAGCAACAAATGCAACAAGTACCCATGCAAACACAGACACAGCATTTTATTAATAACTATCCTACATACCCAGTTATTCCAAACCAACAAGGAATGCCAACCTCACAAGTCAAGAACCTAAAAGAGCAATGACAAACACCAAACATAAGAAAAACGAAACGTAGTGGTACCGAAGTACAAAACACCTCTAAACAAACAAAAATATCGGACTACTGGCTTAATGCCCCTAGTACATCAAATGGATATCAAGCCCTCACTGATTCTAACCCAGATGAAGAGACAGGGGAAATAAAACTCCCGCCAATATTTGTTTACGGTTTGAACAACTTAACACCCTAACAGACATACTCGTAGAAAAAGCTAAAGATAGCTACGCTGTAAAGCTAATTAGTAACACAAAAATAAAAATACAACTAAACAAAACCGAACACTACAGTACAATTATCAAAATATTGAAAATACACCGACTGTCACACGTACCAACAAAAAAAAGATAAAAACTTTAAAGTAGTAGGTACTAAGATATATGTATCCTACATCTGACCTTAAGAAATTAACTACCGAAATTGCTGAGAAAGCACACAAACTCTTGAACATTCACAATCTCAGGCACAAAGTTACAAGAACCCCACTACCAATGTTCTTTGTGGGACTAGGACAATCAGACAACAACAAAGAAATTTACAATATTGAATTTCTTATGAAATCTAAGACAAAATTCGAACCTCCGCACATTAAGCGAACAGTAATTCAATGTCAGCACCGCCAGAGATACGGCCACTCAAACAACTATTGCGGCAGAACGCCAAGATGTGTTAAATGTGCAGATGAAGATTTAACGAAAGATATACAGTATACAGACGGTTCACGCACGATCAACGTAACCGGAGCTGGTGTATACGGCACTAGACCAAGATATAGTACCTCCATATCTGTGGGCCAAACTGCCACAATATTCCAAGGTTAAACCTATGCAATTCTAGCAGCAATAGAAGAGCATATAAGAAGGGGCTATACAAACAAAACCATAATTTTTATCTCTGACAGCCAGGAAGCTTAGAAAGCACTGAATTCAAACCAGATTAAGTCGTAACTTGTCTGACACTGCCTTCGTAATCTCCTAACACTGGGAAACTCTAACACGGTAAAACTTCTGTGGGTGCCAGGTCACAGAGGCATAGAAGGAAATGAACACGCAGATAAACTAGCAAAACTAAGATCTAAAACACCGTTCACAGGGCCTGAACCTGTTGTCGGTGTAACTAAGCGGACAGACAAAGGGGCAGTTGAAAAATGGATGGTAACCAAACATTCGGAACACTGAAGACTCTCACCTGGACAAAGACAAAGCAAAGCTATGATGGGTAACCAAAAAGCTTACCAAAACAGTCCTGCAACTTAGTAGGACTCAAATTGGAGTAGTGACAGGACTCCTAACGGACACTGGCCCTTCAGACAACATCTCTACAACATAGGGCTATTTAACGAAGATCCTATATGCAGGCCGTGTGGCGAGGAAGAGGAAACAGCCGCCCACATAATATTCCAATATGAAGCCTTAGCTCGTAGAGGATATCAAATCTTTGAGGGCTCTAATCCCAACGAGATACAACCGTAAGCTAGTCTGATCAACAAACTCCTAGACCAGTAAAGGGGACGGATCTACTTGACTGCGACTAGCGACAGAGGGGGATGCACAATAGGTCCAAGAGGCCGCAGTTTCTAGGGCAGCAGAAAACCTCCCCGTATAAACAATCAACAATCAACCTTAACTCTCAACTTCCCCATCCAGGAATATACGCCTAAAGGGCAACTGAACATAGTTCAGAACACAATTCTACAAACAGTCAACAACAAATGGCTCAAAACGCATCCCATCAGCAAGCGGATAACAAGCCAGAAGCATTAATGACAAAACTTATGAAAAGAACGAATACTATGCTTAACCTGCTTACATTCATGGTAAATAAAATTAATCTTAATTCCTAACGTCTTAACAGGAGCGCTCTGGAAAGCCAACGGCCTAGCTCAACATAGCCATGAGATCAAAACATCAACTCTACAAGACATAGACAACATGTTAATATCTGAAGCTCACCTCGTGTCCAACACTTACTTAAAAATGCCAAGGTATTCAGTATACTTCTGTATTACCAAAGCCGTCTCATCAAATTATTTAAAAGCCGAATCCTGTCTCTACCAGGCTTCTGATCATACGTCAGTACTAAACACATAGAACTCAAGTACCTACTGAACATCTAAAAACCTCCAACACTGTCCACAAAACGCAGGATTGGAACCACTTTTGGGAATTGTTTACCGAAAAAATACAGTTAACTAAACCACTAAAAACAAAAAACGATTTATTCTACGCCATCGAACATCTTAATTACTCCATACAACCGTCACTGTGGGAAACTACGCCAAATTCTGAAATACAACAAGTCACAAAATATTGCCCTGTAGCCATCAAACTAAAACCAGCTGAAAAGCGAAGAATATGGCAAACTACCAGAAATTCTAGAAACAAAACCAAACTCAATCAAGCTTCTCGAGAACTAAAAAACCTTCTAGTCAATTTTAGAAATCAGAGAGTGCAGGAATACCTAATTAATTTAACCTCAGACGAAACCACGAATTTCTCGTTGTGAAGAGCAACCAGAACGTTTAGAGGATCAAAACCATCAGTTCCGCCAATCAGGAAACCTGACAGAACATGGGCAAGAAGAAATTGAGAAATAGTAGTTCTTTTCGCAGATCACCCAAGGGCATTATTTTACCCACATGAAAGAACCTGCTCTGCAGAAGAATAATTATTTATAAACCAAACCTTCGAAAAAATCGAAGAGACTGTTCAACCTATGAAACCAATAAAGGTCAGTCAAGTTAATTCCGTAATAAAAAAACGCAATATTCAAAGAAAGCTCCAGGTTACGACCTGTTCTTGAAGTTCTTGAAGAACTACTACAAGAGGCAACCGAACTGATAACATATATAATAAATGCAGTTTTTGGATTACGAATACACCCAGGGCAATGGAAAGCGGGGCAAATAGTTATGGTGCCAAAACTTGATAAAAACCCAGAAGATACAACGTCATACCGGCCTATAAGTGTATAACCTGTCATTACCTTAAAACCTTAAAAATGGGGTTTTATCGTGATAAATAGATTTACTTATAGTGCAAAATAAATAAAAAAATAATAACCGATAAAGGTGACACGGGCATTTGAACATCGGTGTTTTTTCATTCAGGGCAAGTACAATTGTTCGAACAAAAACGCTACATTTTGTCTAGCTTCTGATCAACATACTTATCCATTAAAAAATTATTTTAACGAATGTAATTATTTCATAACAACTATATACCTACGGTGTCATTATCAAACCGCAACAGCAGAATATAACATGAATATTAAATGAATTTGAAGTCACTTCGTTGATAAATAGTAAGCTCCAAGGGTTGCTAGAAATGGTACATCAAATCGGATTTGTGGAAAATAGTGAAGCGTAAAATAAACTACAACGAACAAATCATAAAAGACCAATAAACATGATATGAAACAGTTTAAAGATTAAAACTAGAATAAATTACCAATTATTCGTTTTCAATCACGAGAGTCACAAAATAATTACCAGTTCCGGGGCATTGTAAATCAATGCCTTGTTTAAGATAAAGGCTGGATAGCAGAAAAATAAGTCGCTACTTACTAAAGAACTAACTTCAATACCCTGCGGCCTTATTGCTGCAGCGTTCAATGCTCCCCTAAGCTCTATTTCTAAATTGATATCTCACGGCAAGATAAATTTCCGCAAGGGATAATGCTTACCTATTAGAATCTATTTGCTGGAGCTTATCATCGTTTTTTATTTGCCTTGGTATGTAGACTGAAAAGTTTGAAAATGCTGAAGAATGCGGTCACGCTTTTTCAATTTACATTTACAGTGTCAAACAGAACTGAACTGTGTGCCCTGTATGTTTTTTAGTTTTCATGTATATGCCTTTCTAATCCCGAAAATAGTATTAAATTTCACATTTACATTATATTTCAAGAGCTGTGTCGATTGAACGCAGTTATAGCATATATTTCTGGAGAAGAAGAGTACTACAACTGTTATATTGCCCATATGGATATGATTTTACTTAGACGAGTAATATTACGTCATGTAATTTCCTCGTACGGTCAAGATTCATCTTATATATTTTTTTATTTAACATTTTGTTGTGTTTTCAGAAATCGAACGTTTTGACCTAGCTGACCTGGCGCGACCGGTTTGACTCAGATCGGTTTGAGCGCAAGGATGTTTGGGGGCAACCGTATATTGAAGTTTACTTATATTAAAAAAAATCCTCTCGCAGTATCTCCACCTTGACGAAGGCGTTTGTTGCCGGATGATGGGGCTTGCGTGCTCTGAAGATCTGTTAAGTTATGCCGACGGTAGCTTCGCTACCTAGTCAGACACGTCCGGGGTGAAGAGCCAGACTAAGAGGGATATCCGGTCGTCCAAAAATGGGGGTTTAAGCGTGAGGCCAGCAACTTCACACTTGTAAAAAAAGAGTTATCGCTAAAAAAAACCCAGCAAAATGCCTAGGACACAGGGCTGATTAAATAGACGACAAAAACAGCAACGAATATGGACATTCAACTTAGGAATATGAAACGTAAGAGGGATGAGAAATAAACAACAAGAAATCTTGGCCGAAAGAGATGAAAGAAAGCTAGATATTATAATCCTTTCAGAAACAAAAAAAAAAGGGAAATGGATGTGAGAATCTTAAAACCTGCATACACTGCTTCACAGGAGTAGAGAAGAGTGAAAGTGCAAAAGCCGGAATATCCATCTTAGTAAACAAAAAACTACGGAAATACATACGATATGCTATCTTCATTTGATTGTGCCACTTCATCTGGATTAAAGTAATATTCTACTTGCGGCTCCATATTAATCAAATTTCTATTTTAATTTCCATTCTTATGTTGATTACAGTTTTCGTTATTTTTCTTTTAAGATTGAGTTATGTTGACAGTTCCCTTTGTAGGCTATAAATTGCCGATTTATGTTTTGGTCTGCGCTGACACTGGACGCTTTCTGTGAATTTACGTGCCGAATTATTTCAGAACTATTTCATCATATTTCTCAATGTGGTGTAATATTTCTGACCGACGCAAGTTCGCGCTGCATTTGGGTCTTCATTCAGCCTTCCATCATCGCCGACTCCGGTCTAACCAAATTCCATGTACGGGGGGGCGTAAAGAAATTAAGTACTGCAGGGGCGTCTTTGGGTTTTCGATGGGTATCCATCGCGTGTATTTTCGTATAGCTGTATCACCGTGGAGTGAACAGAATATTGACAAGTGTCGGCTTTAAGAGAAATCACGCTGGAATTTTTATCCCTGGAAAGGCAATTCATTGCGAATTTGCCGATCGCCTTTGGCGGATTAGTATCGAGCCCATTCGTTGTTCCTATACCTGTGCCGTTGCTGCGACAAACTACGAGGGTTGTGCAGCAAATGTTTTGTCCCAAAGTTTTCTGAAGTCGTCTACATTTTCCCGGACCTGAAAGTACCCCAGACTGTACCTGCATCTGGAAAGCAACCCCCAGAATTGTGTCTGCCTTCACCGGAAGTCAAGGAAAAGGTCCTAGTTTTTTTGTGTGCTGAAAAAAAAGAAACCTTTTTCGCCTTAACCTGCAAAATTCCAAGTGACTGAACCCTTTTTTAAGTAACAAGAAGCGACCTTTAGTTTCCGATTGCCTTTTTTTTGTATTACTAAATGTAAAGAGTAATTATATATATATTGTGTTATTTGTGTAAACTCCGACGCCACTGGCCACGTAGTCGTTTGGGCAATTTAAATAACGTACGCCAGCGACGGTGAGTTCCTCCGTTTGAGCGCTCAAATTAACTTTTTGTACTGTAGAACTATTAAATTACCATTTGCCGTCATTTTTGTATTGTCATTTCCAGTCGTTTAATTATATGTGTTAAAATTCATTACATCTTTTATTATTTTGTATTTGTATTGGTGTGCGCATTTAAATAATAATAATAAACAGGAGGGAGGCACAATAAAGGTGAGTTCGATTCGCGTAAGCTGTCGGCTTCTCGGCCTTCCACGAGAACCTACAATCAGCTGTGATTAGGAAAGTGGCGCCCGCTAATTTTGACCTACTCTGTACTCAATCAGGAAGATTTCCTCCGTAAGCCATCTCCGTGAACTCTCTCTACTCCTCTGAGCTAAGCTGCAGGCCTTTTTCCACCTATCCGGTTGCGGGTCGACGAAAAAGCTCGTTTGGCCCGTAACAGATCATGGGAACCTATAAACGAACGCATTATAGAAATGATGCTTCTCATAAGGGGAAGAACAATTGTTATCCTCGGCGTGTACGCTCTAAATGATGACGCACTGGTCTTGGTCAAAGACACTTTTGAAGACAGATTAAAAAACCAAATACAGCAGATATCAAGCTCCCACGAAACCATTATAGCGGGAGATGTAAATAACAGAGTAGGGAACAAAGAAACAGCCCAGTGATTGGATTACACGGAGAAGAGGCTGTGAATGATAATGGGCACAATCTAATAAATATATGTGATCAGCACAATCTTAAAATAGCCAACACATTCTTCGCACATAAGAATATACATAAATTTACATGGTATCAACACACTCGAGAAATAAGATCAATAATTGATCATCTCATAATTCGCCAAAACTCTGGCATTAAAGTTCAGAATATCCGAGCGAACAGTGCTGCAAATTGTGGATCGGGCCACTGTTTCGTAGCGTCAAAAATATACATACCTTTCATTAAGACAAATAATATAGACGCGCGCGGAAATAAGTGCAAACCAGATATAGAAAAATTCAACTTGGACAGTACAATACGAAAGTACACAACACCTGTACAAATCAAGATTAACAGAAAAATTAGTGGTGATGCAAACAACAACTACTGAAGAATACGAACATCTAAAACAATGTATAAAAGAAGTCCTAGGAA
>JABXWE010002209.1:0-26777 GCA_014611495.1 Limonius californicus | reverse complement strand
AAGTAACTGTGCAACTAAATTATGTTAAATCTCATTTTGCTGATATTCCAGCTATTATTAAAAAACTTGAAACTCAGAATTTGTACCTTTCCGAATCCATAAGCATTGTAGAAAAATTTTAGAACGATTTACAAAAAAATAAAAATGAAGTGGGGAATAAAATTAGCACAAAAATCAATGTACTATTGACTAAAAATAAGGGCCTGGAAGTGTTAAAATTTATTAACAGCGTATTAAATGGAGAAGCGGAAACCTTGGATAACTTTAATGAGGATAAGATTTATTCAGAATTATCACATTTATTTAAATATTGTCCCCTGACTTCTTGCGATGTAGAGAGATCATTTTCAGCGTATAAGAATTTGTTGGAGGATAAAAGGCATTCGTTGCTGGTAGATACTATTGAAAAGCATATGATAATTTACTGTAATACATTGTAATATTATATTTCTTTTTTTATTGAGTAATTTATTGTATAATATTAATATATGACTTTAACCAATATTGTTTAATGATTTATTTAGCATGTTAGTTTGTACCTAAATACTTATGTAAACAAAAAAAATTTCATTGCAGAAATATCGTGCATATTATTTTTTTGGAGCATATATTATTGCATATAGCAGTAGTTTACTGCATATTTCGTGCACATATTGGCAGTTTTTTGCAGCATGTTTTAGTACATATATGCCTTATCTTTACAGCATATCTGCCCAGCTTTAGTTATTACTATTAATCCATTCCTACAAATAAATACTTTTCTTGCATTTTCCTAATAAAAGGTATTAAGTTGTTTACTTAAATGCGTTTTCTGAGTACTAAATTCCTTCTGAGAAATTTCGTCTGGTGGAAGGTGAATTTGCTCTTTTTTGTGTGATTCTTCAACTAGTCAAAATACAAAATAATGTGTTGAATTTTGAGATAACATTATAATTACCTAATTTATTTATTCAATGTGAGTAGCCGTACAAACTGTAACGGTAAATGGAGTTAATTATTGAATTACTACTTAGGGTATAAACAATTCTAAGCAATTATAGCTTCTTGTATACTGGGGTTATTTTAAAAATGTGCCGGCATATTGAAATAAGAATAAAATAACAGGTGCCGGGATATGCTTCTTACCCGGAATACATAATTGTGAAGGATGATACTGTAAGTCACTTGTTGTTTAAATGATCAGTAAAAAGAAAGTATTTGTTTACTTTTTAACAAGCATTTATATATTAACTGGTGACGTGCCATTCCGTGACGTAGATTGTGATGTACAATCCCCTGACTCTTCCACTTAATTCATTATAATTAGGCTGATATAACAGTTTACTGCTTTTTAATCTTTTTCCCTTTTCTCATTACTACCCAAAACTATTTTTCCCGTTAGCTCGATACTTTTTTAATAAAGTCGTTGACTAAAAGAAATGTAATAAATATGATTTTTTAAATGATTTATAACAAATATTAAACTTAAGGGGATCCTAAAGCGACCTAACTACCAAAAATTGAAAGTTACTTTTTACATCAAACCATTATATTTGTTTCCCTGTCCGACACGGAACTCATGGGCGTCTAACTGAATGCTGGAAAACGAACTGCAGCCAATGTAAAAAACAATGCAAATAATATACGAAAAAGTAAATTACTAACAGAGTCTGTTCTGACTGTAAGAAAATCAGATAAATTTTGAGATTGGGGTTGTGTGCATTATGTTCTTAAAAGATGGTAGTTTGTAATAAGGTGATAAAAAATTTCAAATATAAAAATAAATATTTTTTTGAAAATTGGAGAATACCGGCAGTAACTTTACCATATGAATTAGCACTGCATTAGATATCAATACTCTTTTATAGAGTATTTCGACATGCATTGGTAGATTCTACCTTCGCGAACACAGGTAGTTCTTAAAAACTGAAACAAATGTTTCTTTCCTATTTTTCTGTATCATTAGCGTTACTAATGTCTGAAACACTGAAAAAAACTTGTGAAAAAGAAATTTAAAGTAAAATATAAGGGTTATCACAGGTATTCTGACATAACAATATCGATTTCAACCCCTCCTTTTTTTCATTTGAATTTTGAGAAACCGTGTAAATGGAGACATTCATATCTTTCTTTTTCAAGTATTGCTCTTAGAATTCCTATAAGATTGAACCTTTAAATAATCCGCCGAAAACAATTTTTATGCACTATGTGGCCCTTATTTTGTACGATTTGTGCGTGAATACCGCAATGAAACTTCTCCTGATCAGTAAATTGATAAAGGCGGCAGCGATTGAGCAGCCATAAGACACCTCTCATCTTTAACAACATAAATAGGTGATCAATCACTAATTTTTAACTATTAGTCGGGTAAATTGCTACAGAAATATTCATACTCAGTAACAGAATTATAAAAACTACGAATACGTTCAAAGAAACTGATTCCGAAATTACATTGGCGTTCTAATACTGTACTTAATATTCAACGTACATATATTCGATATGTCGAGAGGCAGAACGTACCGGCCTCCGTAAAATGCGGCAACACTGCTGGAGGTCACTAAGGTGTATGCATAACATAATATATATATACAAGTGGAGGTGACTTTGTATCTCGTATATGAACTATATACACAAATTTGTTTTTTGAGAAATCGTTTCCCCTCTTTAGGAAACCGTATTCTAGACTTCCCCCTCATCACAAATATGCCCTTATATAAGACCCAGGATATCGGGGTAACCCGGAGGTCAGGTCGCCATATTTATGACCCGGAGGCGACAGCTTAACAGCTATCAATATATATATATATATATATATATATACATCTTTTGCTGTCGAGATGAGAAGACCATCCCTAATAGCATGAAGCTAGCTTTCCACAAGAAAACCAAACAAACAGAGAACATACTCAAAAGAGCCAGCCTTAGTTTAATCAGAGAATCCATCCATGACATAAGAAGAACTCTGTACCAGGTCAACAAACAGCTATTACGCCTTCATCTTTAACTAAGTAACTCCATCCATCCGTTACTTTGGCAAACTGTGGACCAGCTGAGCGAGTTCAAGGCTGAAACCAATACCACCCTGACCACATACAAACAAAAACAAAAGTTCAATCGGCTCCAATCAGAACAGAAACCAACAAACATCACCGAAAAGCCACAGTCACCGAAAGTGGTCTACAACCTATCAAGTCACTACCTGGATGAAGCAGCCCAAAATGTCCTAGCTAAAGGATTTAACTTCGCAATTGCCCCTAGCCACCTACCGGTCGAGGACATAATTTGTGGAGTTGAATCAGCTGTCTCAGTACTAGATAAAACCATAGCTGAAATTATACGTCAACACGTTTCTCATCCTACGAACCTCGAAACCACCAAAAAAGAACATATCATGCGAAGAAAACCAAGCTCTACAGCAACTTACTAAGGAAGAATGAAAACATCATCATACTACCTGCAGACAAAGGCAACGCAGCAGTAGTTATGGACACTACGGAATACAACTACAAGATAAATACTCTACTAGAAGATCTAGCCTACCAGCCCATCACCACGCATCCTACACATACCTAGAAAAAACTGCAAACAACAAGATCAAACAGAACCCTATCTTCGAAGACATACAACGACAGCTGATACCTAGGGAGAAATCATCCAGATGTCCGAAACTCTATGGGCTGCCAAAAGCATACAAACCCAGGAGCACCTCTCAGGCCAATTGTCAGTAAGATACCTGGCAAAGCATCTACAACCTCACACCGAAGAAGCCGCATCTTACGTTAAGAACGCAAGTCATTTCATCGAGTTACTGACGAAGGAACAAGTAGAGCCAGACTGGTTACTAGTAAGTTTCATGTGGTGTCACTGTTTAGCAACGTTCCCATAGAAGAATCTCTGGAGATAATCAAACAAAAATATGATCCACCAACCCGCATAATGGAATTGACGAACTACTGCCTCAAGAACACGTACCTCCTCCACAACAACCAACGGTACAAGCAAATAGAACCCATCAATGGGCTCTCCGCTATCCCCAGTCAGAGCGAATCTATTCATGGAAAACCTGGAACAAAAAGCACTAGAAACAGCAGTACATAAACCCATACTCTGGCTACGATATGTGGACGACACCTTTGTTATTTGGCAACATGGAGAGGCACACCTTAACAACTTCCTGGACCATCTAAATAGTCTCCACCCGAAAATCAAATTCACGATGGAAATGGAATCAGAAAACCAACTACCGTTCCTGGATGTTTTGGTCAAAAAGAAATCGGGCGGAAACCTGGGTCACACGGTGTACCGGAAACCTACTCTTACAGACCGCTATCTCAATGCGGAGTCACATCACCATCCGGCACAACTTCGATCAGTGGTTAAAACCCTGGTCACTCGTTCTCAAAAACTCGCAGACCCAGAAAACATAGACCAAGAAATGAAGAAACTTCGAAAAGCCCTATGACAAAATGGCTTCAAGAATCAAACTATCAATGATGCACTTAAACCCTTCCGAGCGAAGCCACAGAAGAATAAAGAAAAACCTACATCCAAAGTCCACTTGCCATACGTCAAAGGAACAACAGACAGAATCTCTAGAATTCTACGAAGGCACAATGTGGAAACAACATTCACAACCAACAGAAAGATCAGCTCCATTCTACGAAACCCCAAAACAAGGATACCCCTGGAGAATCAACGTGTCTATGAAATTCTCTGCCAGGACTTCGATCAATCATACATAGGTCAAACAAACAGACGAGTCAACGTGAGAAAAGAAGAACACGAAAATGCCGTACAAAAGAACGAGAAGACTTCATCACTGGCACAACACGTAAGCACATCATCCCACAAAATTGCTTTCGAAAACACCAAAGTACCCTTTCAGTCACGCCCCCTTAAAAACTTCTCCAAAAATTTTGAAATTTGGTTATCTGCTTATATACAATTTTAGAAGATTTTTACGTTTGGTTACATTTTTTTACCACTTCCGGTTTTTGAGTTACATCATGTCCCTCACAAAGGACAATGTGACTCAGTGGTACTTCAGTCGAATGACCTAAATAATAACACAAAGTTGTTTTATGGTTTTATTGTAAATTATAGTATGAAATAATCCCTAGTATTACAAAACAGTTATAAAAATAAAATATTAATTTCACATATTGTGGGAAAACGAAAAAAAATTATAAAAATAAGAAAATAATTTTACATAATATTGTAGGAAAACGTAAAAAAACCTATTTTTTATGGAAATTCAAAAAACAGTTCCTGTCTTTAATGATACATAGGTGAACCTTACATTTGGTACAAAATATATGGGTTTTGCCTTTACATCCTTCCATTTTGCACCGTGAGTTGTCTTTTTTATCATCATACTGCGGATAATGCTCATAACTATCCTATCGCAGTTCTGTTACTGGTTTTGTTTCTTTAGGTTTCTTTTTATTTGTATTAGCTTGCTCCTGTTGCTGTTCACTCGGTCGTCCCCTTTTTAGGGCAGGTTTGTAGTAAATCAAACTTTCTGCAACACTTTGGCGAAATCCCCACAGATCAAGAATTCTTTTTTCTGACACGCCAAGTGCACGTGCTTGGTTTCGATATTCGAGCCAGGAATTTGCCAATGCCATATCAATAGCATGCATAATCATCCGTACTGTCCATTTTCTAGATCTCCTATATGATCGGTAGATACTAAGTAAGAAATCCATCTTATCTACACCTCCCATATTACTGTTATACATCTGTATCACTTCTGGCCTTGGTACTTCAATAAAAGCTTTTGCCGTCTTGTCCCACCTTCTACATTTGTCAGTTTTCCCGATTCCCACAAAATTAGATGCAATTAGTACTGGTTTATTGTCGAACCATTTAGTAATTATGATACCATCAGTGCTGAGTGCGGTATCACAAGCACCTCTTCCTTTATTCTTCGGAGCTTTATTTGAAAGTAATTCGGGGCGAAAAAATCGATTTACCTTTATTGTTCCAGCTGCCCAAATAGACTTTGAAATGAGGTATTGAAATAAATGGTAAGTACTAAAGTGATTGTCAAAAAACAATCCGTGATTTTTCTCATTTATTCGATCTGCCAACTGCATTACAGTTGCTGCCGAAGAACCAAAATGCAAGTACGTGTCTTTTATTTCGGTAGTAGATCCCTGGTATATTATAAAGTCGTAAATTAGTCCACTTTGTCCTGCCAAAACGTAAATTTTTACACCCCACTTTTTTGGCTTGTTTTTTACGTACTGTTTGACGTTTATCCGGCCTTTGAAAGGCACTATTTGTTCATCTACTGAAAGGTAAGTTTCTAAAGGTAATTCCCGACACCTGCTTCTGATAGAATCATATATACTACGAACTTTCCACAGCCTATCCGTGTTTTCTCCTCGTGCAGTTATATCAACAAAATGAATTGTTGTACGCAATTTAGAAAATCGGTTGAATGCCATGTTGTCTTTCGCTAAGGAAATTCCAGTTGTTGGATGCCAATACATTCTACCTCACGGATATTTTAAATTTCCCATTACAATATGTATCCCAATAAATGTTTTGATTTCTGCAGCGGTTGTAGGGGGAAACCGGGCAATGGTTTTTTGAACTGCATATAAATTGGTCATTTCAACAATTTGTTCAAAGATACTGTCAGGAATGTACCTTTTGAAAAAATCTTTAGGGCTGGGCAACCCCGTCACATCTATTTCAGGTGCACAATGCCAGTTTATGGGCCGAGTTTCGAATGTTACATTATTCATCCATTTGATGTCTTTCTTATCTGTTAGACCATGCTCTTCGTATAATTTTCTTAATTGTTCTTTCTTGTCAGGTTCTATATCAATGTCTTGTACATTTGTTGACTCCTCTGCGTCAGAATCGCTGATTTCTTCATCAATAGCATCCGGCATTTCAACATCTGCATCGGCAATTATTTCTACAGCATTTTCATCATTTTCGTCACCCCATCCATCATCACTTTCATCTGATAGCACACCAATATCAGAATCATCATCATTATCTATACAAAAGATCCAAAAGTTCTTTCTCTGATAGAGGCTTCCCCATTTTTTATAGCTATAATAACAAATTATGTAAGTTGCAAAACCAGCATACAGTGTTAACAGTGAAAACAAAATATTACAAGTGTATACAAAAAATCTTCCATTAGGTACGTTTGTCCTACTCCAAGGACATGTATAATTACGCAATGTTAGTAAGCCTTGAACATTTTCTATACACGTAAAATAATAAGCAATTCACTAATAAAACCTTTTACTTACCAAAACTTAAATTTGTTAACAAACTTCTTGAAAATTATTAGGTTTAAACTAACAACAAAAACAAAGCGATTTCACACAACACGCCACCATTCAAACAGCTGATATGATAATAATACTTTGGTCTTTGAAAAATGTCCGGTAGAGCGCAGCACTTGTTGGATGTGGCAAACGGCATGTCCCCCCAGAGGTACAGCATGACTTCGAGTCTAAATGTTCGCAGCTAAAAATATTGTGCATACGAGAAATTGATGTCCCTTCTGGGGGACATGGTGACTGAAAGGGTTTTTTTTAATGAACATACTGTATATACTACGTTATTAGATATTTCAGAGAGAGATATAGAATAACAGTTTAAAACTCTCCGTTTCTGGGTAATTTAATTGATTGTATAAAAAATAAATACATTTGTGGCTGTACCCTCGGGCACTTAATGCATCTAATTAATACAGGCTAACACGCTATACGCTTATTATTTTCTCATGTCTTAAGGGTCCCATTGCCAAAGAAATGTTTTTTCTAGTTTGTATATATTGTAATCTACCATCGGGTTTAATATTTATGTACCTATTTCTGATACACCCTGTATATTATCCTCTTAAACATATTAGCCTTTAATAATAATTCGCAAAATGTAAGCATAAGATTATTGTCATCTCAAGGAACATTAATAAATGTAAAATATTCTGATGGCGTGGGACCACTAACTACGACAGTTTGGAGTATTTAAAAGTCCAAGCGTACTGTGCCGTTTTTTTTTTAGTTACTTTGTATGACACGGTATGCTAGTCCTTGTGTGAAAATTTTAAAAGCCGACGCCTAGGCGTTCGTACAAATAGTTTCGTCATATAAGTTCCTATAATAATCCGCATACTTTCGCCGACACTCTCCTTTAATAAACTTTGATATATTTTCGCGAGGAAGTAATTAAACCGTAAGAATTTCATATCGCGCGTTACCTATGTCATGGTGCCAACGTAGTTCCTTTTAAATTACAATAAATGTCGGAGATGTTAACACGACGCGTCGTTGCTACCGCCGGAGTGAAGATTCACAGCTCCGCGGCTCGTTACATATGTCTGCTTGCATCGTTAAGCACCCAGCTTCCGCTAAAACCCCTTCCGGAGCGCCCAATGTCGGTACTCCGGAATACAACCACCACCAGACTTTGCCCATAATAGAATCCACTAATCATTGCACGCTACAAGTTTACTTGCCCGGTCCGTACTTTACCTCAAATCACGGTCTCTGATTTAATGCTGTGCTACAAATCTTGTACAATACTACCCGTACGCCTAATGTTCAAAATATTTGTCTTATTTTGCAATGGCATTCCCTTCAGAAAAATTCGCATTTTGTTTTTCTACTTAGATACAATAAAAACCCTTTACATCACTTATTTTCCTTTCTCCAAACGCAAAACTTTTTGTTAAAGTTTCTTCTGCGTCTGGACCATTATCATGTATGTTTATAAACTTCCTTTACCATAAAGGTAAATTAGCTTGTCTATACAGTCGCTGTGGGAATAATTTTGTATGCTAAGTTCTAAGACTTCCTGCAGTGACTTTCGTTTGCCCTGGAATCTTCTACCAAGCGTGTCTTTGTAAAGTCTTTGTACTATATATTTTAATAACCTTGAATACATTTTCAGTCTTACAAATGTTCTAGTGTGCTTCATGTAAAATTATAATGGAAACCGCACGCCTCGTGCAGTTAAAAATATAAAAATAAAATTAAAGCTGCATCGCTCAAAATGAAATTAATGCCATGCTTATTAGCATAATATAACTGCATATTCCAGCTATCTGTGCTAACCTAAGGAGAGACTAGGCCATCGGCATAAATACTACCAAGATCTTGAAGCACGACATGCTCGACACTCAAGGACTATCTTAATATTCTGAAAGTATAAAAAGTACTGAGATAACACAAACATGTACGAGGTGTGTTGAATTCAGTTGAAACCCATCTTTGCTTTACAAAAATGTATTCAAAAATTTATTTACAAGTAATTACCGTCATAGTTAAGGCACCTATCCCATTGTTTTACCGACGTATACCCAGCTCATAGAATTCTTGTGGCTGCTGATTGAAGAAGTCTTCCGCAGCTATCTGTGCTTCTGCGTCAGACTTAAAATGCCGACCTTTTAACGCCTTTTTCAGCGGTCCAAAAATATGGAACCATCCATTTCTTTGGTTGAAGATTTTCTTTTACCACATTAGCAACATGAGGCCTAGCATTGTAGTGCAGCAAAATGACCCCAAGCGTAAGTTTTCCTGAACGTTTCTGTCTTATTGCTTGATGAAGCTTCTTCAAAGTTTCATTGTACAGATTTGCATTGATATTTACTCCAGGTTCCTTAAACTCTATCAACAAGTGTACTTCATGGTCGAAAAAAAATGTTAACATCATCTTGCAGAAGGTTGTGCTTTAAGCTTCCCCGGTGGTGGTGAACTTGAATGTTTCCTCTGCATCGACGACAGCTTACTAGATGGGTCATAGTAATAGCACGAAGTTTCGTCACCAGCAACTATTGACAGAAGAAAGTCATCACCATTTTGCCTATAGTATATGCGGTGTTGCAGAGATAAGCCCATTCGCAAGCATTTTTGTTCATTAGACAAGAGACGACGAATCCATTGCGAACAAATTTTGCTTTAACCCAGATTACGAAAAATACTATGGACAGATCCTACATTCGCCCCAACAATTTCTGAAATATCTCTAATTGAAATTCGACGATTTTCTCTAATAAGGCCTTCCACACATGCCATATTGTGTTCTATTAATACAGTACACCGTGCACCTGGTTGCGGCTCATCCATAGTCCCCTCTTTTCTATTCTTAAATTTTAGGCACCATTTCTTCACAGTTGTACGCACAGTACGCAATACATGCATTTCCATATACTGCTTGCATTCACGCATGAATCTGCAATGGCTGCACACCCTCCCCCGCATAAAAATTGTATGACCGCAAGCTGATCAAACGTTTCAACAACAAACGCCATTGCAAAATCGAAGTTTTAAAAGTCAGAATCAAATTTAAACGCCAGAAACTTATTAATGTGTTGCTTACAAACACTACTAACATTAACAAACGTCATTTGATTTCAAGTCTAAGTTGATCAAAGATGGGTTTCAGATGAACAAGCCTCGTACATTAGCAGACACAGTCAGATTTCACAAAAATAATAAAGAAGAATAATTTAAATTGTGTACTTATACAGAGTGTAATTTAAATGCTTGTCCATATTTATACGATCTTTTTGTACTGATCCTATGCTGCGAATTTAATCTACATAGTACGCAATTTCCAAATAACCATGGCAACTGGATATTTCATTAAAATTGAATTATCCGAAAACGGTTAGGTTTATCGACTTTTCAGGAGTACCATTTTAGGATATTCTTGCATTTCGAATAAAATTATTTTATCAAAAATAAGAAAAAGAAAATAATGTAGAAGATATTTTAGAAAACAGTACCTGATCCTCCTGCTTGAGACGCCTTTGGCGCACTTATTAAAATGAAACTAGACTCTAACCTGCAATCTGGACGAGTAACGAATGAACATAACATTTTAAAACGTTAGTCCAACTATTTCCATAATTTTGTGCAGAAAAGTTCATAACAAAGCATAATCCGACTAATGCTTATATGAACTGTTTTTCTTGTATTGATGTGAATAACACCCTCCCAAAGTTTTTACTCTGTAAAATGTATCAATGTTTATGAACTATATCGGTTTTCAATAATACAGTTAGGCCGTTAGGATAGAATTTCCATATACTCCCCTATAGTAAACCCCTATTTAATGTTTTTTTCTATATAATATTTCTGCGAGGATCTTGAGCTTCAGACTCAATTATATATTAAAATACATCTATATTATGATGTAAAGCCTCCATATTGTGATGTTTTTCTTTCAAAATTTTAGCATATTAGTCACGTAGGTAGGAAAAAGTTTGAGCAGATTATGAGATCCTAGCTCTAAATTGTGTTTTCCAAGAAATATTTCTGTTCTTGGTCAAGTATAAAGATATATATGTAAGAGGATTAAACAATCGTCACAAATTTCATAGAAATTATCACCTTTGTACAGAAAGTGGACAAGACTATGAACATACCACCAGGATTGTCTTTGATTTTCGCATCCCTTAATAAGCGGTTCATCTACCATTGTTAGTTTGCTAGTTGCTATCTTGGTGTTGTACCTACTAAACCGATCTTTAAAAATGATGAAACGAAAATGTTTGAGTATTAGAGACAAGTCAGAAAGCTTGGTAGATGTCGATAAGGGTATCAAACAAAATGATTTCTCTACAAAATTTAGTACAGCAGCTAACAGTTGTCGGTCGTCGTAAGAAACCGCAAAAAGGTATTAAAACAGAACAAGTAACTTGATTTTTAATTTTTATGCAAATTCTTAATTTATTCTATGGCAATTTGATTAATATACATTTTATTCAATTTTATAATCAAAATATTGCCCAAAATGTTGCCTACTATTAAATACATGAGATTAATTTCGTATCTTAACATTAATTCTATATAGTGAAGTTTCTATATAATGATTTTCTAGGTGCTTTGCAACATCACTATATGGGAATTCGACTATACAGTAGTAGTTTACCTAGCATACAGAGGAATGATTTTTTAAACCCCTACCAACTTGGGCAATTTAATTTTCGGACTGGCACAATAAGAAGAAACACAATTTAAATAGCATGCAAAATATTTGATATTTATTCAAAGTAATATCCATTTACTTTAATACACTTATGGCAACCGTTTAGGAAACAGTTGACAGAGGTATCCCAAAAAAAACTACTTTCAATTTACCTTATATGCTCTACAATCTGAAATCGTTTCCCTTTGAGAATACTTTTCACTTTAAGAAAGATACACAAGTCTGCTGGTGCCAAGTCAGGTGAATAGGATGAGTGATTGATCTCAACAACGCCGTATTTCACGAGAAATACCTTAACAATTAGTGCAGATTGGATAGGCGCAGTGTCACACAACAAAACGGACTACTCTCTTCTGGAAATAGGGGTGGCATTCAAGAAATGCGCTGAAATAATCTCTTCATATTTCAACTTAAAATGCACTGCTAACTGTTTGCGCTTTAGACACAATTATTTTAGTCATAATACCATGTTTATCGAAGGAGGCTGAATGGTGTTGATTCCAGATTTTTGGAAACGAAACTTTTTGGGTCTTGATGATACATTTCCAAATCACTGCATTTTCTGACGTTTGATCTCTGGATTGCACTAATACACCTATAACCTAACACCAGTGACAATGCAGTTAATTAAATTTTCACTACTCTGAAGGAAGTCTGTACACGATGCAAATCTTCTTTGTTTTTGATCAGCCACAAAATTGTTATCTTTCCCAAATTTTAAATTACAATTTGTGAAAACCCTATTGATATTCAACTGATCTGCCATCATTCGAAGGATAATTCGGCCACTTCTTGAAAATATAAATACTAAACTATCTAAAGGGATTGTAATTTAATCTTTTCTCTTATACTATTTTTCTTTTTCTTTAAAGTGTTTTCACTAGAATCATAATCGTAAACAGTGTAATCCAATATAATAAAGAGGATACTACTCGTACTATTTATTCGGCAAAGAACGCAAATTATATTTTAATAAGCCGAAAATATTTTTTACTTTTATTTGGGAGATATTTACACCACATTGATAAATATATGATATAATTAAATATCATAAGAGAAGCCTTGTAGAAAAAGTGCAAATATAAATTAATTCTTTTTTAGCTTCTGACTAAGGATCGTACCTTTTAGAATTATAAAGTGTAACGTTCGTCTGGCTTTCTCGTATTTTAATTGCAATGTTAGTTAAATTCATTTCATGATTTTAATTAATAAATAAAGCATCTTACATCACCTCCTGATCCCGAGTAGAATCGCGGTATATGTATAGTTATATATTAGAATTGAAGGTATTTCTGGTAACTATCCTAAAGCCACGCGCCGCGGTTGTTTTGAGAATTTCTACCGGCTGGTTTCTTGTTATTTTTAAAGGAAACAAAGAAGTTGAACCTAGAACTTCAAGGCGTGCAGACTCTTTGGTGGTCAGTGAAAATAGGGTGGGGTTAAAAACTGTTCGTGTAGTTTAAAGTTCTATCGTTTCCCGTCATTAAACTACAAGGCAAAGTCGGAATATATACATACAGGAGACAATAATTTAATTGAGAACACCGTGTGTTTTCTCATTTCGTTTTAAACGGATATTAATTAACCTCGTTGTCCCTTTAAAATTCCCGTAAATATTCACCAAAATTATTAAAACACATTTTCCATGGAGTAATATGATATATTCTACTGCAATCCAATTCATTGTTCATTGTTGTGGCTAGCGGTGACGCCGTCTCAACTGCTGTCACCACCTTCACCCTTTCATCCACCCAGGAGCGCCCATTAAATAAAAATCAACCTTCTTCCGCTTCGCAACCCTACACTGATCTAAGTTATAAAATATCCATATATAGAAGTATTAGTGGAAATTGTCACCAGTGATTATTTGTTTACAAAGGGCTCTGGTTTGTGGAAAATAGAAGTAGGCGCATTTTCATTTTCAAATTAAACAGTCGGTTGTTAATTGTTCAGTAATTTAAAAACTAGCTCTTGTGAACTCGTCTGATATTGACTACGCAAAATTTTTATCTTACAGAAAACATCGTAGTCAATGGCAGCTCGAGCACATTTTGCTATTTAACTGTATAAACCTTTTAGTTAACATATTGTACACCCGTTGTTTAATAATTTTTGATTTGTTTTCTGTTGGGTATTTGGTTTGTATGTATGTTGTAAGAAATTCCGAGGTAAAATACAAACACAATAAGATAGGTTGAATTTTTTGTACGCTGTTGGTCCTCGGCCCTTTCAGGATCTTCGTTTGGCTATATTTGAAACGGTGGCACCGACATAATTTAACTTACTCCGTACATTGTATCAATAAGACTTGCTTCTGGTAAGCGTTTTCCGAAAACCCTCCCTCCTCCCTGTGCTAACCAACAGCTTTTTACATCGCTTTGTTGCGGGCTGCCGAAAGCGATCATTTGGGTCGCAACAGAAGTGTTTTGGATGAAGTTCGACCAGAATGTTTAAATTGTAATACCCAGTCTTTCTTTACTTACGTATTTATACATATTTCCTTCCATCAGTTAAAACCAATTTTTGTAATTTATTTCGATATGTAAGAATAATGGTTATTATTCGCTGTGTAGAAATATTGTTAATTTTGTATTGAATTTAAAAAGAAGAAAAATTACTGGAGATTTGTATTATAAAGCCTGTACTACATTTTCTGTAATCTATTAGTGTAGAATTAGAGAAAGTGATAGATTAGTATTTCACCACAGAAATGTTAATGCGGAACGATAAACAAGTACCAAACCATGAAAACTGCTTCGCTATCTGTTAAATAGATGATGTCTAATTGCATTTGAATTGAGTTGTATTTAAAATACAACTATTAGTATTTTTCAGGTGGTATTACATTAAAATTATTGAATTAATCGGATAGATAAGGTTCTGTATTTATTATCACTTCAGAAAGTAATCCTTGCCTTTCTTAGCAAAGTCGATTTCTCATTCCCTGTCACTAAAACGGTTAAGGTAGCGGAAAAGGCGATCTATCTTGAAGTTACACCGGCATTCCAAATTCTTAGTCTTTCACTTATAGATATTACTGTCAGAGCAGGTGATTTCAGGTACCGTGAAATATATGAACACCTCCACTTTCCGCCCTAATACCCCACGTACGTTTATCGTTCGGCATAATAAAACGCAACCAAATTACAAGTCTACAGAAGGGCGAATCTTGGAACGGAGTTGCTCCTGCATAGTTGTGTGACACTTAGAGATATCTCTTCGCAGAAAATATTTAATTAAGATTCTGTTAATGGCGTGAGAATGAATATTTGCTCCTCACAAGGAAAGCAGTTTAGGTTTCAACATCACATTTAGACAGGTATTAAAGAATGCCTTGTAATAATCTAAATTAAATCAAATTTACGAGAAGGAAACGGAACGTGCCAGCAAGCATATTACAATTGGCAAACGACAACACATCATTCAGTTTCCAAATAATAAAACGAGTGTTTGTTGTAATGATGCACAATTCCCGTATTACATCATGTAATATCTGCTAAGCCTTTTATGGCAATAATAATATTGAAGTTTGTGACAACAGCTGGTCTACGAAAGGTAATAATTTTGAGAAGCGATTATTATCTTGTGAAAGCATCCAAAGCACGCGCATATCAAATGATATACGACAACTTTCAGACAATATCGGTATAGTAAATTTTAATTTGATAAGAATTGGTTAGGAAAATATAGGGCCGAAAGTTTGATCAAAGTAGGTAATATTACATTCTTAGCGTCATGAATGATTTGTGCAGGGTTTTAATGGAATAAAACGGCGAAAGGGCCCGTTCGTGCAAGAAAACAGGATTCAGGCGGACGCATGTCTTGTTTCTTAGGCAATTAGTAGGTGAAATACGTATTTTTGCAGCCAGCAGTGGTTGCAAATAGCTTTAATTACTTTAGTAATCGATCTCTTCCCCAATTTTCACCTTTAATGGATTAGACTTTCCCAAAGCGAGTCTGGAGATCTGATAATGTGATTGAGCCAAATAAAAAATTAATTCGTGGGGGAAAAAAGTAATTATAAAAACTACCACAAATATTTAACTTTATCAGCGTGGTATCTGCACCGTACAAACATTTAATTGTAGCCGTTGCATGTCGAGCAACTTTATTTCGAAACAAACATTTTATTTTATTTGTATTACATACGGTTTAGTCGAAAACAAAACTATATAAGCCAAAATAAATTTGAAATATACTTTCCATGGTACAGCTGAAGTATAAAAATTACTTGGAATTGCTAGTTATTCGTTAGGGTTTTCGTAGGGGAAGTTGTTGCTAAATTAAAAACTTTTATGCTGTTATGGTAGAAAATCTAACTCCTTTTGGTGTAGAACTGGGATCTTGGGCAATTCACGACCTCTATAATCATTATTAACCATTGTAGATTTGCAGATTGTATCGGGGGTCGTTCAGGCAACCATTGCCTCTCCTCATTTCGACCTGTTGAAATCTTCGATGAAGCCTCTCTGTCCTAAAATAAACCTTAAATTGCTAAACCTTTTACGAACTTTAGGACTTTCCGGGGAGCTAATCTGCTGACTTCTTCAGGTGTTGCTACACCTTTCCGGGAAACGGAAACCTTTGATGGAATATAACTTTGCAGTTGCAAAGAATATGTTCCGCTGTTTTAGTTGCTTCTTCACAGAATCTAAATAAGTTATCCTCTACCTTGACCATTATGTTTAGATGGTATTTTCCTTAATTCCTGTTTGCTGAGTTCGAACAATTCTCCCGCTCTGTTTGGCGAATGGTAAATAAATTTTTTCGCCTGCGTTAAACCTGGAATGTTGTTCCAGTGAGTAGACTTTTGGACATCTTCCCTTTTATTGATTCCAGCCATAATGTGATTTTTTGCAATACCACAAAAAGATTCCTGACCAATGAAATGAGGCTCCGCACTTGTTTTAGCAAAGCGATCAGTTGTCGCCTTTCCAGTAATGCCTCTATGGTCAAACACCCACATCAAATTACCTTGTTCATCAAGTATATTCTATTCACTGCTCCCTTGTTCTCCTCCATGCAATCCGATTCTGCGCAAGCCAGATCTACTGCCTTCCCACTGTTTGACGTAGGTCATATGTCCATCTTTTTGGTAGTCAGCCAACCTCTGTAATAGTTGCTTTAAAATGGAGCAGAAAATGACTTTAATATATGAACTGTTCCCCAAGTAAATTGTCATGCTGAACTATAAGACAAATTACATTTTTCACTCAACAATATTTGATAATACATGTTAGAATCGTTTTCGTTTCAGAAAACCAGCTTTCACTGAGCCTTATCTAATTTTTAAAATTATGTAGAATGGCTGAATCTTTTTTAATTAATGTAAAAGAAATAATTCAAGTCCATGAATACGCTGTAAGCCGTGTGAAGGAAATTTAGTTCGATCTGTGGTAAATACACTATTTTCTTTCTATATAGGTGTGGCCATATATAAAAATAATAACACAATATACATTTGCGTAACGACCAACGTCAGAATCATAGTAATTGTCTCAGTATAATAGTAGTTTCATTGTTGATACGAGGATTGTTCAATACAAACACGTTTGGAGCCTGTAAGATAATTTTTACCATCTCAATTTAAAAAAAAACTCCCTTAACATTAAGGACCACTTGTACTAATCTATATATTCCCTGCTGGTAAAATTCTTGCTTTTGTTGACGAAACCATTCTCTAACAGCAGTCTGCACTTCAGTGTTCGAAGTGAACCGCTGTCCCTTTGGCGAATGTTTTAATGGACCAAAGACATAGAAGTCGCATGAGGATAAATAGGGACTCTAAGGCGGATATTCTAACACTTCCCTGCGCATACGCGTAAACATATTTAGAATAACTGGACTACATGGGGTCGACCATTATCATGCAAAAGAATGATCCCATTTGTGAGTCTACCGAGACGTTTATTCTTGATGATGGCATGTAAACGGTGTAAGGTGTCAGCATATAGCTCAGCATTGATGTTGACATCAGGTTCTTTAAAATCCAAAAGTAATACAACTTGATAATCAAAAAATACTGTTAATATTATTTTTCAAGTGGAAATTAAGATCGGATATTTTTCGCCCTCCCAAAATCTGCTTGCTTATATTGCATGTATGACGCTTCGATTCCGTTTCATAGTGGTAGCATTAAGATTCACCACTGGCAACGATTCGGTGTAAGATGGTATTGCCTTCTTTTTGGTAGCGCATCGAATGCTGTAGTGACAATGCTGAACTGCCACTGAGTAGCGATTTTATGATAACCAAGTGTATGGAGAACCCTATCAACCCCAAAACCAGATCAAAGATGACCCAGGTTACGAATTTTCTTGTTTCTTTTTTTTATCAGAAGCTATTAAATCTTGTGTTTCTATTCCTATGCTGTCTGCCACCGTATGCCATAAACAGAAATTTAAAAAAAAATCCTGAAAGTTTATATTAATTTTCCTGCGCGAAGGGTCAATATTGACCCATTTCGGTATTTCGTGTATTATTGTCAAATAATGCTTTTTGCCTGTTCATGCATGTAGCTGCAAGCATGAATTTTCTTGGTAAGTGCCGTCTGGCGAATTTGCAGGAATATATATGTTTGTTGTATGTCTATATAGAAGCAGGATTAAAAATTTACTTTCAGTTTGCTGTTACCATTTGATCATTATGGATACAAATAAAATTCCGTTGACTGCCGAGCAACTTGCTAGGCTTTTAGAAAAAAGTGATTACAGTGACGATGACGTACATGAAATGTGCAGCGAAGTACACAATAATGAAGAAGTTGAGAGCATCTGTGACAGTGAATGTGGAAATGAAGTTTCCGATTCTGAAGAGTCGGATGATGAACTCGTTGTTAGACCTAATAATGAGAAAATAGATGGGAGAATATGGACATATGTGTCGGGTCCAACAAAAATCTAAACAAGGACTTCCGCAATGCAGTATGAATGTCCAGTCTGTTCATGATGCATTTTCGCTTTTTATTTCAAATGACATTATAGAAGTTGTAGTTCGGTACACAACCGAGAAAGCTCGTGCATCAGTAGAAGATTACAATAGCAAACCGCAGGATAACAGACAAATAAAAGTTTGGAAATAAATTGACGCTGTAGTAGTAAAAGCATTTATAAGTTTATTTACTTTAGCCGACCGCTTTGATGAATCTAAAGAAAGCATAAAATCTATGTGGAAGGATATTACACCTTTCAACCATCAGATATATACAGCTGTTATGAGCAGAAATAGATTCAGTGAAATCATGAAATATATAAGGTTTGATGACTTCTCAACTAGAGAGGAGGCGAGAAAATGACAAACTAGCGCCCATCCGCGACGTTGCGGATATACTCGTAGATAATTGCCGAAAATCATACAAAGCGTCTAGCTATGGAACTATTGATCAGCAACTCATGAAATTCAGAGGCAGATGTCCATTCAAAGTCTGATAAGCCAGGAAAGTATACAGTTAAAATTTGGACTCTGTAGGACGCAAAAAATTATTATTGCAATTTTCAAGTGTATTTCGGACAAGTTGGCAGCACACCAGAACAAGGTAAAAGTTCGAAGGTTGTAAAGACTTTGAGTGACTTTTGGAAAGGCAGCGGAAGGAATATCACAGCGGATTACTTTTTTGTAAGTAAACTTACGTTAGTAGGAACGATTCGAAAAAATAAAAGTTATTCCGAAGGGTTTACTTGATATAACAGATAAAGTTTTATTTTCTTCGAGGATTTTATTTACCAAAACTTTAACGTTAATGTCTTACGTGTCTAAGCCCAAACCACAAAATGATGTTGTTTCTTCCTATTCTTGGTGCTTTATCTCTTACGAAACGTAGCGCGTTTCTCTCCTATGTCTGCGTTGCGCGTTTAGAGTGCCACAGACTTAGAGGACCCACAGCTAAACGTGGGCTTCGAACCATGGGAATTGTAAACACTTCTACTCCAGAGAAGATTTACTAGGCAGAATACCTTGCTGGTTTGCCATTGCTTGCGAGGGAAAACGGCCGTTAAAAATCCTATGTTCCGGTACTGGAAATTAAACCCCAGACCTTCAACGTAGAAGTCTAACGCGCTAACCTCTAGCCCACGCTGGCATCTGATCAAGTATGCATCAGGAACATGAAATTGCTGGCAGTGAATTGAAGTACAAACCAGAACTTATTTGTTTTTATAATGAAACCAAAAGTGAAGTGGACGCACTTGACAACATAGTTACACAATATTCATGTAGACGCACTACTACAAGGTGGCCTTTTGCCCGTTTCATGCATTTTATTGATGTTTCAGCATACAATGCTCTTGTTATTTGGCTAAAGAAGAACCCTAGCTATGCAAGCAAAGTACATAAAGAGGGATTTTTTAGTAAGTGCTTTCTTTCTACTTAATTTTTGTTACTCAGTAGGCTACATACTAAATACTTGACATATGAGGTCAAAGCTTTTCTTGAAGATCTAACATTTGAAATGGTTAAAGAAAATATAGAAAGAAGATCAATAAGAATCGAAGAAGATGGAAGAGGAGGAACTTCACAATAAGAACCGCAACCAAAGCTACAGGAAGGATGTTGTAGAAAAAAAAAAACAGTAAACGTACAAGACAAAAAACGTGGACGATGTTTCATGTGCATCCAAAGTGATAGTAAATATACTAAGTGTCAAGTGTGCACAAAATTTGTTTGTCCTTCGCATTCAATTGTAAAAAAAAGTATTTCATGTAATACATACAGGATATTGAGTTAGAATAGAATTTAGTATCAAATGTACATATTTAAAAGTAGAATTAAAAAAAAGATATGTAACTTACCTTACCTTATGCTTAATAAATAAATTTTAGAGAAACTATTATTCTTCTATATGTAAGAAAAATAATAAATTTAAGAAACGTATTAGTTATTTGGTATTAGTAAGGAAAGCAAAAAAGTGTTTTAAACATTATAAATAGCAAAAATGTCCAGTGGGTCAAAAATGACCCATTTTGGTACCCGGCGTTCTCTCAATTATGTGGGCTTGCTAGGGATAATGGAATGAACCTTCGTCAACAATCCCTAGAATTTTACCAGCAGGGAATCTATAGATTAGTACGACATGATTTAATGTAAATGATTTTTTTTAATTGAGTTAATAAAAATTTTGTTACAGCGTTTGGAGAGAACGCGTTTCTATTGAAAATCCTCGTATTAGTAAAATATCAGTTTCACATCTCCAAATCAAAACTTATCATGCACCTAATATAAAGGGTGTCAATTTGAAAACGTACAGTATGTTATATCTCTGGGAGTAAAAAAGTAATCGAAAATTTTTAGAAATCTGAAATAGTACCACCTCATTGAAAATTTCTTAGAAAATGCAATTCAGTAGTAGCAAACATTTTTGTACCTGATTCGTTTCAAAAAAATTAAGAAATAAAACTCAAAGGTTCAGAACCAAATATTCTAATTGAAATTTAAAATGACATACTAGATTAAGTAAATGTTCATAATGATTTCCAAGAATTCTAAGCAATAGGTAAAAGTAAAGTCTACTGGCCGAACATTTTGGATTGTTGAGGAATAACTGGACACTCTTGGACTATTCCTTGTCACAGTTGTGAAATGGACTGAGGTTAAGTTTTCTAGGCAACAGATTTAAAACAATCCTATAAAAAGTCTCATGAGGTGAAGTATGGAGACATTGGGGGACACTCCATTTTTGGGAAACAAATCAGGTAACAGAAATGCTAACTACTATTGAATTGCATTGTAAGGACTTTTCAATGACGTGCCACAAGGTGGGTGTTACCATTTGAAATTTTTTTTGTTCGGGTAGCTAAGTCCTAAAGGTTTTAATAGGGTATGTTAACTTATGAGTCTAGAAATAGTTCATAGAAATTATAAATATCTTTTTTACTTCCTGTTATACAGCACGTAGTACGGTTTCCAATTGACAATGGAACATACAATTTGTAAAATTCTGAATTCGCAATACTTATACTGCCTAGGTACGTAATATTAGGATTCCAAATACCTTAGTAACCCATTATCTAGCCTAATCTCTGATCTAAACTGACATTACATATCCGACTGTTTTGGTAAAATTATACTTTTTATAGAACCATTTTCGTACGATTACATATTCAATTTCTTGTGTTATTTCAGAATCTACTAGATAAATTACAAACCATGTTCAATTTCATGCAAGTGAAATTAAAAGAGCGTAAATATTATTCTAAAAATAAATTTTTCCAGCAAATTCTGGTTTCATATTTTAATTTACTCCAATAATTCTCTTTTAAAAACACGCATTTGGAGTTACCCATACAAGTTTGTTTAATTCAGTTCTCCTTTAGTAGAACAGTATACGAGAATTTATTTTGTATTTCTTTTGCAAATTCATAAGAGCTAGTTTGTTTAAGTTTACTGTTTATAACCCAACAGCTGCAACTAAATATGAAATTACTTCAGACGCGAAATCGAAGATAAATCACTTATTTTAAAAGCAGCAGTAAACCGAATGAACGTTGCTTATAGCTGCATATGGAGTCTATTTTTACGTCTGAAAGATTTCATGATATATGTTTGAATCCACCCCGTCATATTATGATAAAATAAGAGGATGCAAAAGTGCTAGTGTTGTTTTCCATTTTAAACATACAGAGATGGCGGCGTTGATTCAGGAAACGCTTGATTTAAGATAAGCAAAAGCCGCGGAAAAGTTCGCCCATCAAGTTGCTCTGTGTAAAGCAAAATGTTCCGGTGCAAAAATATTTTGCATATGCAAGACGTCTGCTTAATTTCAACCGCAATATAATCTCAGTTTACTAGGATAAACTTTCATAAAAGCAGTTATGTTAACGACGAACCTCACAAAGTTAGACGGGCTCAGTTTAAGGCATAAAACATCTTTACCGCGTCTTGTAAAATATTTACGACCGTGTTTTAATTATCCCAAAATAATTTCGTGATTAGCTTGAATTATGTGATTTTCAAAGTTTTTAATTGACTTAAGATAATAAAAAAGTTTGAAATATTTCCGTAACAAACTGCGCCCCTCAAAGATACGATGCAAGAATTATTTATAACCAAATTCTGAATATTCGGTTGGCTAGAACGCGCCTTTTATCTCTTGGTGGCTTTCTTTGTGTTTTTATCCTTCCATCTGACAAAAATAATAAAAACACAGAGCGCCGCACCAGCAAGAATTGAGACAGAAGGCAGAATAATAATAAAGGAAAGTAAGGGTAAACTTTGGCGAGAACTTAACAACATATAAAATGAGCGCTTCCGTATTTTTAATTTTAATAAAATGGTGAAGTTGTTTTTAATTTTGACTTCGTTTATCTTTTAGGGTCAATTCTGTAATCATATTCTCGTGCCATTTATTATGTTAGTTTCAGGAAATTTACATCACGTTATATCTAGGTACACTTGGAAATACTATTAACGGTGAAATTCAACGGTGATGTATTTCAAACAGCATTGATTTGATATTGAACAGTACACAAAACGTTGTATTAATTACATCACTTTCGCTATTGACATTTAATGTAAACACAGATTGACAATTAAATAGCCAGTAAAGTATCCAATTTCCAAACCCCATTATATATCGAATAAAAAAATCTACTTATACGAGGTAAAAGCTTGATTGTGAGACCGTATTTTGCAAATGTATTTTGCAGTTACTTGTAATTGTGTTGCACACTAGACATCCTAAGCAATCAAATTCATGCAAAGGAATATGTAATTCTATGTTTGGAAACTTTAATAATTTCGCGTAGGATTACGGGGTACTTTATTTAAATACGTCCTTAAAAGAAATATAAATAAGATCTTTCTACTTAGGTGTATTTTGAGTTACGTTACTGTTTAATTTTTAGTAATAGTGTGGTGATTAAATTATTATACAAATAATTGCAAGTAAAATTGATCAAACCGTCAGCTATTATTGTAGTTTTGCTTATAACAACTATTTGTTCTAATTATATTAACAAATTGTTGCAATACAGGATGACTACTTTATCTTGTAACAGGTAGGTAGGCTACACACATTTCAACTGTTTATATTCCATGGATATCTTAGTAAACTTTACATTGTTTAAATAAATATAATCAGAGTAGTTCCGTTGGATGTACTAAGAAACTAAAATGTAACTATTTACTAAAAAAAAGACAAAAGACAAAAAAGACAAAAGACAGTTTTGCAATAGGTACATTTACAATATTTATTTTTCACAATTGAAAAAATGCAAACAGAGAAAGCCAAGACAGCATAAAATCATAGTGACATCACTATAAAATCATATTAATAAACAAAGAATCAAATCACTAATTAATGACGTATGAAATGTTCAAACTGCCATCCAGCTTGCTGTTCACATAAGCCAATTCGCCGCAGAAGAGAATTACTAACACGAGTTAGCATGTTTGGGGTGGTTGACCTACTTGGTCGTAAAATGTCCTTCGCCCCTACTAACTTTTAAAGGATTTGATATTTCTTCACAGAACTGTCTGTGCTTTAATGGGAGGCTAAATACTACTTTTTAGCCCATATTTAAATTTTATAACTTTCAAAATGGCGTCTAGGTGCCGTCAAAGGTATTTTAATTCTACATCTGATTTTTAATTTTCATACAAAAATTGTGCGATTAGCGCTACTGATGGGCTAGAAAGTAGTATTTAGCCTCCCATTAAAGCACACAAAATTGTGTGAAGAAATATCAAGTCCTTCAAAAGTTAGTAGGGGGTGAGGACATTTTACGACCGCACTGTATAATTCAATAATCCTTTCAAGTAAATCTTCCTGAGTTTCTACGGGAGTTTCTTGCACTTCTTACTTTACCCCACAAAAAGAAATCTAACGGAGTCAAGTCCAGACTATGTGCCCCTCTTGCAATTAATCTGTTATAGAAAGTTCCATCTTAGTAGTTTCTTACAATTCTATGGATGTAGGCAGGTGCTCCATCATTTTGAAACCACATACGCTGTCTAACATAACCAATGTCTTCTAAAAGTTGAGTTAAATCATTTTCTAAAAAATCTAAATTCATTTCCAAAGAAGTGGGGACCAACGATAAAGTTGTCAACGATACCACAGCAAGCATTTACAGTACGAATTATTTGAAAATCCTCTTGCTGATTCCAATGTGGGTTATCTTGTGAATAGAAATGGCAATTGTATTTATGTTCACACTCACTGTTACTCAACATCACTTCGAAAATATAATATTTCTTAAAAACAGTGGATTTGTAGTAACTATATCTTTTTTAAATTGGTCGAAAATCACTCGGCGTGGGTAATCATCTTGAGTAAGGTGTTACATTAATATGACGTGATATAGATGAAACCGGTTTGCTTCTAAAATGTTAAATACTGAACTTTGGCTAAAGCCTACAGTTCTCGCAACTGGTCGTTGGCTTATATTGCGCTTACCAGTTACTGTTTGATGACTACCATCTCAGCTCCTACAGTTGCGACGGCTTGGAAAACTGTTTCTGTCCAAACGCCTAAAAGTAATATGTGATGGAAGGGGTCTATCCGGTATTTCTGTACATATCGTTGTACTGTTAAATCTGCCGGCCTCTGGATTCTCGCAAAATCAACATCATATCCGTTTTGTCGCTATTCGAATACACTGAAACTGATTGTTATCGCCACAAGAATCTATATAAATCAACAACTTTGTACAGAGGTTTGTTAAGTTTTGACCAAACATGTGTATGAATTCGAACACTGCTGCTATTTGTTTGTGTAGCCAACGTTTCGAACAAGCTACTTGCGTGAAGGTATAAGGAATATCCCAATGTTTAGCAAACTGCATAACAATGGCCATAATCGAAATTTTGGTAATACATAGCGATTTACTACATCAGTACTTGCCGAAGATGAATAAGCAAACTTGTATGATTCAGCCTACTGTCTGTGAACCGTATGTTCTACTTTTTCTTCTTTATCTAACCATTTTATGTCAGCGTGATATAAGCATTTCTCATGTTCCTCCAGTTTTATTGATTTTGTGCGACTCCGTACCAGGCTAGCCCCACTGTTCTTTAAATACCGTAGCTCAATCTCATCTGGGGTCTGCCTAGTTTTCGTTTCTTTCTCCCCATAGAATCCATCTGGCTACCCTTCCACTTTACTCTTCTACTTCTTTAGCGACGTATGCTGCTGCTCATGCCCATTTTAATGACACTACCCTTCTAATGACGTGCGCTACTTTTTTTCATTTTTTATCCACGTGTTTGTCTTGTGGTTCTTGAATGTAATTCAGAATAATTTTTTCTCTATTGCTTTGGGCTGGACATTTAGCTTGTTGAGTGTTTTCTTTTGCAACGATCCAGGTCTCAGTTCCATACTTTAGTACCCGTATTCCACACAGATTGTATTGATTGATTGATTTGAAAGAGCGAGATCTAGGACGCGGTTTTCCAAGCATCTCTAAGCACTGCAGCCATCATTGGCTTATTGTACACCTTAACTAAGAATTGTGCCTATCTGGGGTAATTCTAACTCCAGTAGTGATTTTTAACGTGTCACACATCGCAGTGGCACGGGACCTACGGCTTTATTTCTTATCCGACAAAAGGCGCACTCTCAGATTTTTCCCCGCTAGAAAAATATCACAGCCCTCGGCCAGGTTCGATCCCGCGTCCCTTGGATCTAAAGGCAAACGCACTAATCACTAGACCACCGAGGCCGGCGCGTGCGCACACCCACACACACACAGATTGTATAGTCCCGACTTTAAGCAGATGGGTAGTTTCATAACCATTAGGTCTTTTAGCTTTCCATGCGCTGCCCATACCTATCGTATCGTTTGGCTATTTCTAGCTCTTGATTTCCTTTTGGTCTATATATATATATATATATATAT
>JABXWE010002208.1:0-33052 GCA_014611495.1 Limonius californicus | reverse complement strand
GGAGAAGACGTCGAACGGCACCAGGTGCGCTACGATTTCGCGGACGCGATCACTATGCCGATTTTTTAAAAAATGGGCCCGAGTAGGCGGCCCTACTAATCTTCCAGGGAAATTCGCCGCTTTTCTCCGTGCCGTTCGCGAATCTATGCCGCGGGCTGGATGTTTTCGAGACGGTCCCGGGGCGAAAATAGCCAGCGTCTATTTTGGACGTGTGACGTCCCGAACGACGCTCGGACGTTCCACGTTCCAGCGCAAAATGTGCGTTTCCGATTTTTTACGATTTGTTTTCTTTATTGGCGCCCCCAGCTATCCTACGGGAACTCCTGCTCCCCGTGTTACGTTGAGGGGTCTACTGTCTGTCTGTTTGTGTCGGTGTAATTATTTAAAAGTCGTAATTTGAAAGTATCGGCGGCTACAAATTTTTGAAATGTCAATCGAGGTCTCCGTTGGGTGCATCCTGGTGGGATTATCACGCGAGTTCCCCCTTTCCCCAAACAACAAAAATAATTCGAATTCGATTCTGTAGATTAGCGCATCGCAGAAATAGGCTAGAAAAAGCTAAACATACCGTTTGCGTTATTATCAAGAGGTTTGTGTTCCCCCTTTTTTCGTTATACGTTTTAGTGGGTTATTTGTCATCTGTGACTGGCCTATAGAAAGTTTTTAGTTGTAGCATTATTATTAGCTCGATTGCAGAAATTGTAAATTTTGAGAAAAACCACCAGGAATTCTTAATTTGAAAATCTTCCTGTCGTTATTCTATGTTTTTTCTCATTAATTAATAAGTAAAAACAGTATTATTAACAGATTCAGCTGATTTATTAATTGTAAATTGATAATGCTGTCCTACAATGTTTTCGAGTTTTTTTTTAAACGGATCAACGATTACAAGCGGAATGTGGCACAAACGTCGGATCATGAAATACGTACAATATGGCTACGTTTGTTTACTGAGACTGTCTTGCTTTCTCTCTCATTCATTGTTGATTTGCAATCTAATAGAATAAAATTGTTCAATTTTTACGTTCCTACACCATAGGTTTTGAGATTTTAACAGCAATTCTTGCTTTAGACACCTAGGGACGCAAAATCGTGGATTTTATAAAATATATGTTGGTGTTTGTTAGTCCGTCTGCCTGTGTGTGTATGTCGTTGTGAATATCTCCGAAGTGTTCGGTCCGTTTTTGATGAAATTTAAATGTAAAGCTTTTTTAAAAATTCCTCGAGACGGTAAGCTTTGAAATGATTCGAAACGTGACGTTGGGTGTACTTTTGCAGCAAATTTGAACACGAAAGTTAGAAAGAGGCTATAGTATAAATTGAATGACTAAATGCCGAACTTAGCTTCAATATCTAGGTCACTACGATTTTTGAAAATTTGGTATTCAAATTGACATAAACTTTAAATCATTTCGTAGATCCCAAGCGTTAGCATTTTGCGGTCACACTTATAGAAAAATTATAATTGCAATTAAAGTCCAAATGTCATTTGGACTTCCTTTGTTGATTTGGGGAAGGACTTATCTCCAAAGGTATTCCGCAGCCAAGTAACTAGTTAGTTCAAGTTGCTACTGAAGATGGCAAGCTTAATTGCCGAAATACGTATTTAGGTGTTCTAAATACCGTGGTGGTAACAGATTTTTCTAAAGTTTATTTACTTAAATTACCGTCTCCAATCATTCATATTTCTTAATATAAGCAACGAAAGTACAATCGAACTCCCATACAGTAAAGCCGGAAGCAAAAACAAATCAGTATATAGAATTCATGTTTAAATACGATATTAATCTCATAGTCGGCAACATTCTAAGCGATATTTTAATTATAAAACTGAATAACACACAACCTAATTTGTTTTCAGTCCGAATCAAGTTCCTTGTTCGGCGACATCTTTTTGTTTGACACCCTTATGGACGTCGCGTAACACCTTTAATTTGTCTTCAATGCTCAAACATTTTCATTTTGCCATTTGAAAAAAGCTGCCTAATTCAACACGAAGATAGCAACTAACAAATCCATGTGCATTGGTAAATGAACTGCACATTAAGCGATGTGAAAACCAAATACTATCCTATTGCATCAAAAGAATTGTGCACATTAGCTGTACAAAGGTACAACTTATATGAAATTTGGAGAACATTATATAATCCGCTTACAAACTTAAATTAATGCTTGACGAAGTACAAAGTCTCTTGGAAAACACAAATAAGAGGCAGTCTTTCATAATTCGCTCAACATTTTACGTGTATACTTGAGTAATATCTTAAAAGTTGAAAGAAAAACATCACAATATGTAGGCTTTACATCGTACGGACCCCGGTGGAGCAGTGCGAATACGCGCTGCCACTTGAGGTCACTGAAATTCGGCCGATCAACTGCAACTGCTTTTCACTTAGTGAGGGGGGGGGGAGACGGTAGCATGCATGAATGCAAAAAAAGACGTTTATACATCATAATATAGAAGTATTGTAACATGTAATTGAGTTTGAAGGTATGTTATGGGCCAAACGAGCTTTTTCGTCGACCCGGAACCGGATAGGTGGAAAAAGGCCTGCAGCTTAGCTCAGAGAAGTAGGGGGAGTTCACGGACCCGCGCAAAAAAGTAGACGTTCTTCGGAAAAATTGCGAGACGAAATATTTGCTGCACAACCCTCGTAGTTCGTCGCAGCAACGGCACATGTACAGGAACAACAAATGAGCTCGATAATAATCCGCCAAAGACGATCGGCAAATTCGCAATGAATTGCCTTTTCAGGGATAAAAACTCCGACGTATTTCTTTAAATCCGACACTTGTCGATGTATTGTTCACCCCACGGTGAAACAGCGATACGAAAATACACGCGATGGATACCCATCGAAAACATAAGCCGCCCCTGCAGTACTTGATTTCTTAATTTCTTAACGGCCCCCGTAGATGGAATTGGTAGACCGGAGTCTAGCGAAGGTGGAAGGCTGACTGAGGAACCAAATGCAGCGCGAACATCCGTCGGTCAAAAATATTACACCACCATGAGAAATATGATGAAATAGTTCTGAAAAGATCTGAAACGTGCAGGTGCAGACAAAACATTAATCGGCAATTTAAGCTTACAAAGGGAACTTTCAAAGGCTTTGCGGAATTGGTCTCCATAACTCAATCTTAAAAAAAAATAATATAGCGATTGACTTAAGAATTGCAATTAAAATAGAATTTTGATTCCTATGAAGCGGCAATTAGAATATTACTTTAATCCATACAAAGTGGCACAGCCAACATAATTCCAGCCAAAATTATCGAACCTGAAACAGGAGCCTCAACGTGAGCTTTAGGTAACCATAAATGAACAACATAACAGGTCAAGATCCTCGAAAGAAAGTGATTATATAGAAAAAATCACTAAATGCAGATTCACTATATGGGAGTTCGACTGTATAGGTATAGTTATGTATTTTAAAACAACCCATAAAGATTTTAATAAAATTTTTGGTGGTGTGAATGAGTATACTGATACCGCAAGGTAAAAAAGGGAACAAATTAAGAAGTAATTACCCCCTTAATCCCCCACTTCCGTACGCAGGGTTTCCTAAATAAATTTATTCTCGCTTAATATTTCACGAAACGAAAGAAAAACGGGTATGTACGAATGTTTTCTGTATGTACCTACAAGCTAGTTTTTTGAAAAGAAAATTTTAAGGGGTCGCATAAATAAATTTCAAATAATAGGCAGTATTTCTAATTTTTTTGCTGTGTTAATTGAAATAAAAATGCAACAAGCTTCTCGTAGGTACTTAGAACAATACATATCGAGTCTATACAGACTTCGAAAAATATTCTAGAACAACAATTTACAGGAAAAAAAGATACGAGGGATACTTTTTAAATAAGGTCCGTTTTTTAATAAGAAGAAAAATACTATAAATATCATTAAAATATATTTTTTTCCATATTCTACATATTTTTTATCTACTTTTCTACATAATTTTCATTTTTGTTCAAACATTTGTCATACCGCTCCACAAGCTTTTGAATTCCGACGTCAAAGAAATCTGCCGCCTGCGATGAAACCCAATCCATGACTGCAGTTTTCACTTGTTCGTCGTCGTTGAATCGTTGACCACCAAGGAACTCCTTTAAGTAGCGAAACAAATGAAAATCACTGGGTGCAAGGTCTGGACTGTAAGGTGGATGATCCAGTTGTTGTTTTGTATGGCACGTCGGAGTTTTCTCAAGGTCACACAATACCCATCAGAATTGATTGTTGTGCCTCTCGGCATAAAATCCACTAACAAAACCTCTTTCCTATCCCAAAAGACAGTTGCCATGGTCTTTCGTGCTGAAATTGTCTGTTTGGCTTTCACTCTGGTTGGCGACGATGTGTGTCGCCATTTCATTGACTATTGCTTGGACTTAGGAGTCATGTGAGACATCTAAGTCTCATCTCCTGTAAAAATGTGGTCCAAGAATTCATCTCCTTCCTGATTGTATTGAGTCAAAAACGATAAAGCACAACCCAATCGTTTTGTTTTGTGATCGTTAGAAAGCAGTCTTGGAACCCACCGAGAACAGAATTTTCGATAATTCAGTTTCTCCGAAACAATGGTGTACAAAACTGACCTTGAAACCTGTGAAAATTCAATTGATAACTTTGAAATCGTGAATCGTCGGTTGTTTTGTTGTCCACGTCACGAACCAAATCTTCCGAAATTAGAGAAGGTCGGCTAGGGCGTGGCTCATCATGCACATTAACCCGCCCGTCCTTGAGTATTCCCATCCATTTCAAACTTTACTGTCACTCATAGCATTATCACCTTAAATTTCACAAATCTGACGGCGAATTTCCGCTGCTGCCAAGTTTCTTGCATTCAAAAATCGAATTACAATCGTATATCACAGTCGGCGGGCGACTCAATTTTCTTAAACATTATAAACTTCGACATCTTAGCACACAGACAGACGATACGGCTGCAAATGGCGTTTAAACGCGCGCAAAGCATTCCGGGAGCAGACGCGCAAGCGCACTGCGGTGATCGTACGTCATTCTCACTCTCATTCACAAACGGACCTTATTTAAAAAATACCCCTCGTATATACGATTGTTTTAACTAGTCGATTTGTCAAAGTTACTTTGTTATAGTACAATATTTATTAGACATGGTGGTTAATTTTTACTTTCCCATACCTTATAGGTATAGGGTAAGTATTGAATTCATGAAAATTTTCGAAATCGAGATTTTAACGGAAATATCCGTTTTGGGTCTCTAGGAACCCAAAAAAGTGGTTTTTAAAAAATGTCTGTCTGTGGGTGGGTATGTACGTATGTACGTACGTATGTACGTATGTGACGCTCCTACAGCCGAAAGTATTGTTCCGATTTTGATGCGCTTTGGAATGCGGGGGTGTATCGAAAATTCATCGAAAAAATAAGCTTTTCAAAAAAATTCGAAACCGGAAGCGGAAGTTACGCATGTTTTTTTGGTATCACTTTTTTCGTGATTACAATTTTGAAACTTTTATCGCGGATAACGATAGAGGGTCATAAGACAAATCTGTTAGTTTTTTGCCGAACTCGCTAGCTTTAAACTGAAGGGCGCTATGATTTTTTGAAAATATTGAGTTTAACGCCCAATTACCCGAAAACGGATGAATCGATTCAAATGATTTTTATTTTCTGAATAGTATATGAAGGGTAAAATGAGGTGATATAAAAAGTTTTTTTGAAAAATTATAAGGGGCCTAAATTACGAATTTTCAAAATTTTGGAAATTTTCAAAAAATTATTTCTCAAAAACTGCTCCAAGGAATTTTTTTAAACTTCATATGTCGACAGACCTCGCAAGGGGCTATTGATATGGTTTTTGAAGAACTCCGTAATTTTCCTGTGGCGCCCTCTACGAAGCTTGGAAGTTTGAAACTTCAAACTCCTTTAATTAATAAACGAAAAAAGATAGGAAGCTGGGGTTTTCACTGAATCGCTCAGTACGTAATGGAGCATATGAATATATAAAGAAATAATACAATCGTGGATATATGTAAGCGCACCGGCCCCCTCCCCCCTCTTTTTTAGAAAAATATTTTTTTTATTCTAACGGTTGTTATTTGTTTGCGGCAAAGAATCTTTTTCCGCGAAAATAAAAAAATCGATTTTTTATGCCCTACAAAATATAATTTCCAGGGACTTTTACCTCGGTAGCAATAGCGATCGGTACTAGTTAGACCGCGCGACGGCCTAGCGGTACGGACAGCCCTGCGCACGTTGGTTCAGAACCATTGCCATACTGTCGCGCTACATTCATTTCTTTAACCGGTATTACAACAACAAGTTATAAATTATTTATCAAAATTTTGTATTTAATACTTAATTTTCGAAATCGAGATTTTAACGGTAATATCCGTTTTGGGTCTCTAGGAATCCAAAAAAGTGGTTTTTAAAAAATGTCTGTCTGTTATAAAATCACAGCAAACTCAATTTGCAGTCACAATATCACGTATATAGTAGAGAATGAAGTATGCCTGGTTGCATATTAAAAGGAAATTAAGGGGCACCGCAGATATTTGGCGGGACTTCTTACAAGCCTTGTAAGTCTATTCGTTACGAGGCAAGGGTTTAGGATAGCGCTTGAACAACCGTTTTCAGGAAAATAACTCTACTGTTGAATAAAGATGATATGAACAGTTTCCAGTATGGGAAAGTCCAGGGAGGCAGTCGCGTCCACTTATTTTATTCTAAACATTGTATTTAAACTGAAGCTCTTTAGACAATTGTTAGTAGAAAAATTAAAACCAAAATAGAATGCATTTTAAGACAACTCCCTTTGTAATAAGATGTAATCTCACAGTAAATTCTGAATACAGCAAGATTTTTATTTTTAACTTTGAATTGAAAATAAGTTCATAATATCGATATCATTTAGTCCAACAGACCCATTTTTAGGAAATACGAAACCCACATACAAAACAAAGCTAAACTAAAAAAATCGATTAAAAATATTTATCGGTTTCGCTATTCGTTTGTTTTTCGCTACTCGTTTGTTCCTCGCTACTCTTTTGTTTTTCGCTGCTCGTTTGTTTCTCGCTACTCTTTTGTTTTTCGCTGCTCCTTTGTTTTTCGCCGCTCGTTTGTTTTTCTAATGCCAAATTTCTTGATTAGAATATTGTATGGAGCATGAAATACTATTTAAAATACCGAAAAAATAGTTATAATAGGGCCATTCTAAAAAAAGTTTTGTAGGGAATATTTTGCGTGGACTGGAAAACCAACCACCCTTTATAATAAAAATGATTTACCCCAAGTAGAGTTTCGGGCAAACAAAAGTTTGAAGCGTATTTTGTTTTCGTGTGCTCCTACGTTTCTTGTCTTCTGTCTCATTCTTTTGTAGTAATCAAATGCAGATGGCAAGGAAAAGATAAAACCTAATCTTTTATATTGCTGCTGCCACAGTTTAGTACTGTACCGAAGTAAGGCTTTCGGCACTTACTTCGTAACTGCTCTTGCCAGACTTTCAATTATTTCAGGGTTATGGATTTACGGGAGTTGTTTAAAAAATAAAAACTACGTACTTATACGAATATTAATGTTTTGAAATTGCGACAACGTGTAAAAATGCACTTAAAGTCTCGATCTTACATGAAACACTATCAAAGTTGACGTCTGTTTTTTCCTCAAGCAGATGCGGCTGTGCATCTAGGACCTAATTAAACTTCTTATATTTCGTGTTCTATTAAGTCTCACTCTGAATCGTAAGTGTGGGATGCTAAAATTTCCTCTCTTTGTAAATTAATGAGACCTCATCGATGGAATATCACAAGTAGAAAGAAATTCTCTTACCTGCAGGTCATTTTATTCCTGGGTGGAATACACTAAATATTTACAAACGTATACGCTTCAGTCACGACTGCGTTATGCTATGTGTATTAAGAATTTAGCCAAACCGTGGGTTTGTATTTATGTTTTTTTTTTGTAAATTGTTACATTGCTGCTACGCTTTAATAGTGTAACGTCAAAAATATTTTCTGCTAGTTCCTATATTTTAATCCAACCTGTATAGGGACTATTATTGAAAGTAGGCGAAAGTCTAGATTAAGCGTTTCATTCATTGTTTGTAGTCAATGTGAATGTAGTTGTTGGGCTTTACACATTTAATCTATTTAACTTATCTCATTTGTATCGAAGTACTACTATTTAGTTATCTATATCGCTATGACGCAAAGGGGAAAAACACAATGTAAAATAGTGTTTATTGGTTTAAATAACAAACCGCTCAAATCAAATAATATATTTCAGTGGCCTTCAAACTATAGGTTGCGACCAACTGAAGCAGACATCTGAAACATTTGATCTGAAATCAAATGAAAACCTAATTAATTACATACATTAAAAAAATACTAATAGCTGGTTGTATGTTAATCAGAGATCCCATAAGTAATCCTTTTGGGGTCTGCAAGCGGGTCGCATCTTGGTAATGTTTAAAGACCACTGATCTATTGTATCTTATAAGTAGGTACATAATAACAATACTGGATCTAAGTACATTTGCACTATACGTAGGAACTTGTAATACGTATTAGTAAAAAAGTCTTATTAGAACTGCCTACGCTTTACGGGTTATCAAACTCGGATTTTCACGTGGGCACGACGTTTTCCCTCCACCTGTGCGGAGGGGCTGGCGAAAAGTGGTCCCAAGTGGTGATCTCCTCAAACAGCCTGTCGCCGGGACACTCGGTACCTTCTCTTACCTGGCGATGCCCAAAAAGAAAGTAGTCGGGCATGATTTTGCCCGTGGCAATTCCACAATCGATCAATCTATGTACAGTTTCCAGCTGGTGCCGAGGTGGGAGTTCGTCTGCGGAGAAAAAGTTTAATTTTGGGGAATTCTAACAAATTTAAAATCTTACATCTCCAATCTCCAATTATGCAAATCCCTATACTCTTGTCGTTGTAGGTGGGAGCGTGGGCCCCCACAGACGACCACCCCCTCCCAACGTACGCTTTGCCATCACCACCAACCGCAAAATTGTATCCAATGTCGTTCCAACTGTTGTTTATCTGTAACAAAAGGGATGTCTTAGCTGACATCAGCAACATTTCGGCAGATCATTGGCAGTTTGTAATAGATTGTATGTATGACAGCAGCTTCAAAACAGACTAAGCGGCACCCTTTGGTGTTGTAACCTGAATTATCACCTTTTAATAGTGCTGTCAAGAATCGGAAATTTTGAAGAATCGATTCTGAAAAGAATCGGTTCTCGATTCTAGAATCGGCTTTCGATTCTCGATTCTAGAATCGGATTTCGATTCTCGATTCTAGATTCAAAAATCGTTTTTCGGTTCTAGAATCTAGAATAGTTTCCCAATTCTAAAATCAAGAATCGTTTGTCTTCTCTTGAAACAAGAAGGTTTGCGGTTCCGGGACTGAAAATAGTTTCCAAATTCTCATCTTTAGAACTGAAAAATAAATTGATAGGAGAAGTGAGATTAGTCTTCCAATTTCAGAATTATGAAAGTCTTCGAACCTATAATTGGTATTTATTTTATTATTTTAGAATCTTCTAATATAAATATACGTATTAGATATTTGGTAGTAGCATCTAAAAAGTATAATCAACACTTTTTAATTTATTTTTTATTTATACTCGTGACAAATACAAAATTGCTTAAGCTGTTTTGATGAATCGGATTTCGATTCTCGATTCTAGAATTGGATTTCGATTCTAGAATCGAGAATCGGTTTTAACGACGCTGCAGAACCGATTCTTAAAGCTAAAGGACCGATTCTGATTCTTGACTCGGAATCGTTTGACAGCACTACAGTTTTTAGGTTATGTGGTAGTGATATACGAGGGCAGCCTTTTAAGTTTTTACAAACGACCACTAGGTGGCGCTATTGAGATGTGCCATTACTATTTTCGTAAAATTTGACATATGTTATTGTGAAAACAGTGGTGGCTTAGAAATTGACCGAGTAGTTTGTTTATAGTAAGAGTTTACAAAAAAGCAAAGGCCTAACTCAACAATAATGCATAGAATCGCTTCGTTCAACTTTTGGTAATGAAGCACCATCAGAAAAGACTGTTTACAACTGGTTTGCAGAATTTCGTCGTGGTCGTGCGTCCGTCAGTAATGAATTCTGTGAAGTTCGACCAAAATCGGTTGTTATTCCAAAAAACCATGATGCTGTGCGCAACATGATTGAACAAGATCGGCATGTAACTTACAATGAGATAGAGGCATCCTTAGGCATATCAAAGATTGCAGTACATTAAATTTTGGATGAACATTTAGCTGTGAAAAATATCTGTTCCCGATGGATTCCGCATAATTTGACCGAAGCTCAGAAAAAGGCTCGTGTGATTTGGTATAAGGACATGCTAAAAAAATTCGACCGAGGAACTGCCAAATCCGCATACAACATCGTAACAGGCGACGAAACTTGGATATATTCGTATGAACCGGAAACTGAGCCACAATCCACAATTTGGGTGTTCCAAGATGAACCGAATCCCACAAAAGTTGTTCGTTCACGAAGCACTTCCAAGAAAACGAACGCTTGTTTCTTCGGTTGTACCCGGACATATCGCAGCCATTCCTTTAGAGTATCGAAGAACAGTTAACGCTGAATGGTATACAACAATTTGTTCGCCAGAAGTCATGGACGAAATCTGGAAAAACAACCGAAAACGTCGCACCGTTCGTCATCATGACAATGCCAGCTGTCACACACATCTCTCGTCTCAAAAAATCTCATTGCCCGTATTCACCTGATTGATCGCCTAACGACTTCTTTGTGTTCCCGAATGTCAAACAAAAAATGCGTGGACAGGGTTTTGATCAACTTAACAAGCTGTTGAAGCCTTCAAAAACCATGTTTTTGAGATACCAACTTCAGGGTGGAAAAATGTTTCGAGAATTGCTTTGAACGCATGCAAAAGTGTATAAATCGAATATTTTGAAAAGCAATAAAACACTCTGTTCCAAAAAAAATTTCTAGTTGTAAAAACTTAAAAGGCTGCCCTCGAATTAAACATTTAACAAATTTGAATGTTTACCTGGTGCAGGTCTTGCATCCAACGCATGGCCTCTATACATTGTTCTGTGGTGTTGCACGCGGGGGGCATGTAGCTGTGGTGGATGACAACGTACGGCACTGGATTGACCATGGGTTCTACTAGTATAGGAGGCCGTGCTCCCCAACTGTCCCGCGACATCAGTTCAAAATCGCATATGCGGGGACCAGCTGAAATAGTTCAATCTAAATTTTACAAGACACAAGCGTACATATTGTGTTTTGTTTGGAACCAAATCTAAGGTCATGCTCCTTAAAATTGTATTGTTATAAATTTATAATGTTATAATACATTTGTGAGTCGGTCAAAGATATCGTTTTCCAGTTTTTAGCGGTATATGAGTAGAAATACTTATAAATTCGTTGATGTCCAGGGGTCTACTAGTGGGATAGATTGAATAAAATATAATAAAACCAATGTCGATTCCCACAAAATTTAATATATGAACTTAAAAAATTGTTAACGTTTTCTGATTATCTATAATCCATCTTCAGACTACAAAAATTCCAAAAAACACAAACTTAAACTTCTAAAAGAAACATATTGAAAAAATTATTAAACTCGCCCAAAAAAAACAAGCACAAAGTTGGAGTTTTCTCAAATTCAAATTTAAAAATGATTTCTAATATGTTTTTTACGTCTAATGTAATTATTTTATTTATATTTTGACCTGCCGGCGTTGCGGTTAGAAAAATGTTGTATAATTTAACGTAGGTAATTTTTGGTTACCACTTTAATGTTTAATTTCAAGTACTTTGTCCTTGGTTTTTTTGGGTGAGTTTAATGTTTTTCAATATGTTTCTTTTACAAGTTTAAATTTGTGGTTTTTGGAATTTTTGTAGTCTGAAGATGGATTATAGATAATCCGAAAACGTTAACAATTTTCTAAGTTCATATATTAAATTTTTTGGGAATCGACATTGGTTTTATATGTAGAAATACTTATTTGCAATAAAAGCTTTGATTGACTAAGGTGGGACGGTTTTATGTTCTATCAATTCTATCTATACAGGTTGTTTTTAAATTCAGGGCGAGTTGATTTGCGCATTTGTTATCAGCAAAAAACAATTGAAACAAACACGTTTTAATAGAAGTACGACGTGCTTGATTAGCGAGACAGAGTTCATTATCTTGCCTGGGCATTATTAAGCTTCAATTGATCCCCGTATGGCGAAAATGTGCGGAAATATTTAAAAAACGCTACAGCGACATCGTATTTTTTCGTTAAAAATTGACAATTTAATCTGACACAGTAATAATTTAGCATTTAAGTTAATTCAATTAGTTTCTATACAGGGCTGCTCGTTAGTGCAAGGTCCAATGCTGGAATTACTAAAATGATTCCAAAGTTTTTCGTTTATTTTTAAGTGATGTAGTGCCAAAATGCGCACTTTATCAAAATATTTATTAATATGCAAGGCGACTGGCTATAACAGAGCATCTTCAAGGTATTAATTTTTAAATAGAACAGCCTGTATATTTTTACATTTTTCAGTTCAGAAGAAGAATACATATTTAATAGTTATGTAGCCGAGTGATGGTCTAAAACACAACCACCAAACAGTAATTTTATTATACATGGTGTTTTTTTAATTTATTTCAAGGAGCATTTTCTCAATTTATTCAAATGGAACACACTGTATTATTATATTTGAGAATTGGCACGTTAATTCTCCTCATTTTTTTTACTTTTTCATTACAAACCGTTCTATTATTAAACTTTTTATTTCTATCTAATCTAGTAACCGTGAGTTTGACATAAAGTTACATTTATTATTAATAACATAGATAGAGAAACGGTTTTATTTCATTTCAAATATTTATTTATATAACAAATGCTAAATATTACGTCTGTTCTGTTCAATGCAAATGTTCAGTGTTTTCAAGAACGACATATTTACTGCTCGCAACAACTTAACGGAATTTGTACAAAAAGCATCTATTATACGTTGTATATCTTCTGCAGTAGTTGCAGGGATCTGTTACACAATATGTTTTAGACATCCTCACAAGAAAAAATCCATTTTCGTCAAGACTGGCGATCTAGGTGGTTAATTTATGAGATCGCCGGGATTTATACACTTGTTCACAAATTCTTGATTCAAGAGCTGTCGAGTCACTAGTGCGAAATGTGCTGGCGCACCGTCGTGCTGGAACCACATATTTTCCATTAAATTTCGCAGGAGTTGAAGTAAATTATTTTGCAAGAAATACAAATATTGTGCAGCATTCAGATGTCTATCGAAAAAAAGAGGCCCGATCACAAAATCGCCCACACAACCTGCCCAAACATTTACAGTATATTGCCGTTGTTCATCTTCGGTTTTCTTTCTTTCGTTCCTTATCAACTCCTCTTTTACATTACGGAGTCGAAGATTGCATAATAATGAGTATTATGTTGGTTTGGGCCACCCCGCTGGACGAAGGTCCACTGGTCAGTGCCCAACAGTTTTTGGAAAAAGTAAGGAATTCCTCGTACCATTTCTAATCGCCATTTACTTTATCGGTCATGGGCTAGAGGTCGGCTTTTTAGAGTTGTACGCTGAGAGTCTGGGGTTCAGTTCCTAGTACCGGAACATCGGATCGTTAACGACCGTTCTGTCTCGCAAGGCAATGGCAAACCAGCGAGGTATTCTGCCTAGTAAATCTTCTCTGGATTATAAGTGTTTACGCTTCACGTGGTTCGGATCCCACGTTATATTGTAGGTTCTCTATGTTTGTGGTACTTTTTAAAACGTGCAACACAGGCATAGGAGAGAAGATCGCTACGTGTCGTACGAGGACAAGCACTCGAAGATATTCACTTTATGTCAAAGTCATGGCTACTAGATTAGATAGAAATAACAAGTTTAATAATAGAACGGTTTGTAATGAACCAATAAAAATATCTCTGAACATATAGATTTTAGGTATAGGTAAATATTCATAAAAATTGAGGAAAATTAACGTGCGAATTAAAAAAATTAACAATTTCATTTGAATAAATTGAAATAAATTATTTGCAGCGGTGCAAAAAACCCCATTTATATTTGGTGGTTGTGTCGTTTTAGTACATCTTCACACTTGACTGCATACCTGCGAAATATGTATTCGTACGCTGAATTCAAAAATGTAAAAATATACAGGGTGTTATAATTAAAAATAACACCGTGAAGATGCTCCGCTGTAGCGAGTCATCCTGTATATTTATAAATATTTTATAATGCGCACATTTTGGCATTACATCACTTTACAAAAAAGAAAAACTTCCAAATCATTTTCACAATGCTAATATTGTGTACTTATTGTTTCTGTTGTATTATTTCTGTAGCTTTTTTCTTTGTAATGTTTTTTGATCAATCTCTTCGTGATTGATTGTATTTATATTATTTAGGCTTCAGAGTTTCTTTAGTTGTTTTTGTTACATTTGTATTTGTTAATAAAGTAGCTGCATATTTCCCTCAATCGTGTTTTCTAATAATACTTGCCCTGCGGTAATAGATCATTTTTAAAGTAGATGCTTTTTCGCATTTCTGTTATGACATTATGATTGCTGTTGTTGTATTGGATCCTGCTGTAGTATCAATACTTCAAGCAGGTTCTATGAATTTCTACCTAACGATGTGAAAATTTACGAAAGCATACGTGGTGTAACAGATAGAAATAAAATATACACTTTAGAATAGAACCTACTTATTTTTATTCAAATTCTGACCTAATAGAACTACATTTACAGGCAAAACTAATTTTTGATTGTATACCGTTCCTTTCTACTTTAATTTTGTACTTATTATTAACTATAGAAATTTGTTTAAATGGTCAAAGTTGTCCCATTTTGAGTGTTGATCCAGATTCTGTTTAAAATTCCTAACAATTTAGAAATAAATCTTCGTTATTGTAAAAGATGTGAAAAAGTGTTTCATATAAAAGTTACTTTTTTGATAAGTAATGTCAAATAAAATTCGAGATGGCGGTTTCCGAGATTTGGTAGCAACTGTCTTAAATTGAATGGGTTTTTACACGGTTAAATAGCATCTTTTTCTCTTTTCGATGATGTATCACACGTATGTCTATTCAGAAAATTATTCAAAATATTAAGGGTTTTTAATTAAGAAATCTGTCCTGCAAAGGAATTATCCTGAAAAATACAAGATGTCCCGTTTAGAAAATTGAGATATTGTCTGTTACACTTAAACCGGAAATTATCGGTCGTATTTGGTTCAATTAAATTAATCGACGCCTGAAACTGTATGACCTTCGATTAAACAAATTTTTCATGTCGACCTAACATTAATAACAAGTCAGATATTTCTATTTAAAAAATCATTAGTAATGTTAATACGATATTTCTTTTGCAAATATCTGCCTTATTATGAACTTTAACTATACGGTTGTATTACAGTTTTTGAAAGCAAAAATACAAAAAATACAGGGTGTTCCATTGAAAAAAAATTCTCTTCCATTTCAACAAAAAATATTGTTTTGTTCGTCCAAGACGCCCGTTTTCTAAAACATAATTACTTATACAAATCGACCCGCCCTGAGTTTAGAAACAAGCTGTATATACTTTTGTATTCGTATTCAAAAAATACGAAAAGCAATCTGAATCTTATACACAAACATCATTGAAAAGAAGAAATAATCTCTTCAAACTTGCTTAATGGTAAGAATAATATATTACATAATTATTTCCCATTAAATACGCAAAATTTTCAAAAAAAATTACTCTAATGTTTCATTTTTCTAACTTGAAATTAACCATAAATTGTTTCTGCAATTTAATTTTCTATTATTAGTGAAAGACTTGCGTAAAAATATCACTTTATCATTGTATGAAAAAGTAAAGCATCAATAAATTTGCTTCAATGTCCTGGTTAAACCGCAACCGTATCTCTGTTACCGTTTCCGGGACTCTTTTAAGTCTTGGAAAGCAGCTGAAATCCGCGATTTGTTAAAAAAAATTGTGTTAAAAGCCTAATAGATTGCAATTAACAAAAATGCAGGTCCTTCGCTACCGGATGCGCACGAAAATAATCCTTTACCTGTTGCCATGGAGATAAAGCCCACAAAGTACAAGATAAAATCCCTGAGCATTTTGCACAAAATCGGAAACATTGGCACTGCGAACCCGCAACTGCACCTTCCTCTAGGAAATCCGCAATGGAACTATCAGAACCGGACCAATAGCGCTTTTTTAAAAGCTGCAATCGAATATATGACGTAACAATTGAAGCGCGCTCTTTTATCTTCCGTTCACAAAAAAATACCCGCGCTTGCCCTACGGACCCACTTGGACGAGTTTTTTCGGTTTGTTAATCAGCGCGTGTGGCGTCTTAATTAAGCGGATCCAGCGAGCTTTTGCTCGGTGTCTCTCACCTTCGAACTCGAATTTGATCTTGACATTTCGTTGCGGGATATTTATTGGCGTTCTTCCTGCCGGGAGCTTTAAAAAAAAATGATTTGTGGTCGCAATTAACTACCGCAGTCTGGGAACTTCAGCCCAGAACCTGGTCACAAAGTCTCAGACGGTTGGCTTCGCAGTGACGGCCACATTTTCAAAACACTACCCGCAATGTTCGTAATATAATGGGAAATTTGGTCCGGGAAAACGCCCTACGAAAGGGCTCGTCCATTGTACTGCGTGAAAGTGTAAGAAATTTGGAACACCCTGTATGCACGAGGCACGCGACTTTTGTTGTGCTTCCCCTGGCAGATTTGTAACATGACGTTTGCTTCCTTTTCTGGCACATGGGTTGTTTTAAGGGGACGCCCCTCTGCGGCCAACCGCGTTGTTAATTGAGGTCGAGTAACTTTTAATGATTAGGATCGCGAAATCAGGCGTTTTCAACCAAACGTAGCCTTATCACACCTTATCGACGTGACAAGATAAATTCTCTTGAAATACGTCGTGGCGGCCGTTGTAGGAATCCCCCTATCAGCGCCTTCCTTTATTATTCCTAGATAGTTATCGACCGGTGATTTACTAGGAGGTAAATCATTTTTTGTGGCCACAATGATATCATGGTTTAGGTTTGCTGATTAATTGTAGCAGGTTAGAAAAAACTATATTATGACAGTGGCGGCTCGCGGGTAAGAAAATAGGTGTAGTGCTATTATAATAACCCTAATAATAACCAATAGAAAAAATATAATTCAATGTCAACTTACCTAGTTTTTGTAGACCAAGTCTACCCTTCTGTTCTTTAATGCAGCAAAATTATTTATTATGTCTTCGTAAAATGGTTGTTTTTTAATAATTCTAATAAGAATTTATTTTGAATTGAAATATTTGCCAAAGAAGATTTCCTATATTGAGATACTGAATTTCTTAAGTACGTTTTTATTCGTTTAATGGAAGAAAAATTTCTTTCCACTGATGCACTTGTCGACGGAATAGTTAATATGAGGCAAAACAATTTGTAGGCTTCGGTAAAAATTTCTTTGTTCTCATTGAGATTTTCTAGTAATTCTTGGGTCTGTAGATTGCGGTAACTTTCATCTGCATAAAGAAGATTTAATTCGTTTTAAGACGCTGACTTTTTGTAAATATTTTGCTATAAAGTTGACCTAAACTTTCAAATGTTTTAGATGGAAAACACGAATCATAATATTGTTCGAATTTCGTAGTATCAGCCAAAGACATGAATTGTAACTTATCGCAGTCTTGAAGCCTTACTTCCATTTCCATTACAATGTGACCCAGTACTTCATAAAATAAAATTCTATATTTTCTTCAATATCATTATTTGTAAGGCTAGCGTATTCCCGCTTAAGGCGCTTAGAAATATCGATTTGTGTTATTTCTATTTCCTTACTATTTTCGAAGTGTGTATTAAAGAAATCGTCATTGCTTTTCATCTTTAATAGTTTTATTTATTTTTGTAACACAAAAATTAATATCCAATGATTTCTTTTGGAGAAGATCAAATAATATGTCAGTGAGAGAGAAAATATTAAATACTACAGCTAAAAATGTGAATTCGAAATTGTTGAAATCGTTTAATAACCGACGGTCAAACTCGAACATGCAGTTTAGCGGCGGATTGCGACTGAACTCTTCACTTACGCGATTCGCCGTGAACCAATTGTAGATATTGACGTAGGCGTTACCGTGACAACGGAGGTATAATTGCAGAGTTAAAATACGTTTGAGGCTGACTCTTCACTACAATTGCACGAGTGTTGTAGGTAATATTTTTTATAGTCACTGCATTCACGCTCGACGGACCGCATTTAAAATTTAAATTTTAAATACAAGGGGGCCAGAAATATGTAATGTGTTTGTTTTCACTAAACTTATTGTATGCCATAAATAAACGACTCCTAATGGGTGTAATGCCGATAAATAATTTGTTATGTACTTTAAATAAATATTCGCAATTGAATGAAAATTTTAGGTGAAGAGGCATTTCACCTACTTCACTTGGCGAGCCGCTACTGTATTATGATAGCCTTAGGGCGATACGATGCTAGTAAAGACTGGATTTTCGGTTGCATATATGTATTGCTTTTTTTTTAAGTTTACATGAATATAATGGGTTGCAACATTATCTCTAGAAGCTGCACAAATTAATGAAAATACGATGAAAATCCCGCGCAACCAAAAGTTTTTCATGGAACTAAAGCCTTGTTTTCATAACAGCAGATGCTCGATAACGATCGCGGAAACATCGCGCTAATGTAAACACAAAATTCTTACTACTTACTACTTCGTTTTTTTATTGTTTTTATGATGTACATACGTGACTCTCAGCAAATTATTTGTAGGAACAGCGCCGATTTCATTTTAGTCGTTGTTAAACTTAAGTCAGGCATATCACATGGGTTTATGCATTACGACTATGGCATCCACATCCAATAAAAGAAAGTGTTTAAGAATGAGTGACAAAGTGAAAATCATAGACGAGGTTGCACTAGGCGCGGGAGTGACACAATTAGCAAAAATATATTAATTGTGTTATTAAACGTTTTTTTTTGATAATTTGCATATTAATAAAATCACTCTCGCTAATGTAAACCTTTCGAAAATGTGAACACACTCGGATTTGAATTAGTTCACATTATCGAGCCTCTGCTGTATTATGAAGTTTTTGAATCTAGCGTGCCCTAACATGCGTACCATGGGCGTGTAAAAACAAACAAAACAAACAAAATAAATTATGGTTACGGTTACCGTGAAACAAAATAAAATACTTAGGGAATGTACGAGGGGTATTTTTTAAATAAGGTCCGTTTTTTAATAAGAAGAAAAATACTGTAAATATCATTAAAATATATTTTTTCCATATTCTATATACTTTAATCCTTTTCTACATAATATCTATTTTTGTTCAAACATTTGTGATACCGCTCAACAAGCTTTTGAATTCCGACGTCAAAGAAATCTGCCGCCTGCGAAGAAGCCCAATCCATGACTGCAGTTTTCACTTCTTCGTCGTCGTTGAACCGTTCACCACCAAGGAACTCCTTTATGTACCGAAACAAGTAAAATCACTGAGTGCAAGGTCTGGACTGTAAGGTGAATGATCCAGTTGTTCCCATCCAAAAGACCTGATTAGACCTTGTGTTTGTGCAGAAACATGTGGCCTTGCATTGTCATGGAGCAACACCACACAGGAAGACAGTAGGCCATGTCGCTTGTTTTGTATGGCACCCCGGAGTTTTCTCAAGGTCACACAATACGCATCAGAATTGATTGTATGTTGTGCCTCTCGGCATAAACTCCACTAACAAAATCCCTTTCCTGTCCCAAAAGACAGTTGCCATGATCTTTCGTGCTGGAATTGTCTGTTTGGCTTTCACTCTGGTTGGCGACGATGTGTGTCGCCATTCCATTGATTTTTGCTTGGACTCAGGAGTCATGTGAGACACCCAAGTCTCATCTCCTGTAACGATGTGGTCCAACAATTCATCTCCTTCCTGATTGTATCGAGTCAAAAGCGATAAAGCACAACCCAACCTTTTTGTTTTGTGATCGTCAGAAAGCAGTCTTGGAACCCACCAAGAACACACTTTTCGATAATTGGGTTTCTCCGAAACAATGGTGTACAAAAATGACCTTGAAACCTGTGGAAATTCCATTGATAACTTTGAAATCGTGAATCGTCGGTCCTCTAGAATTTTGTTGTCCACACCACGAACCAAATCTTCAGGAATACGAGAAGGTCGGCCAGGGCGTGGCTCACAATACACATTAACCCGCCCGTCCTTGAACATTCTCACCCACTTTCGAACTTTACTGTCACTCATAGCATTATCACCGTAAACTTCACAAATCTGATGGTGAATTTCGAATTACAGATCGTATCACACAGTCGGCGGACCACTCAATTTTCTTAAACATTATAGACTTCTACAGCTCAGCACACAGACAGACGATACGGCTGAAAATGGCGTCTAAACGCGCGCAAAGCATCCTGGGAGCAGACGCGCAAGCGCACTGCGGCGATCGCGCGTCATTCTCACTCTCATTCACAAGCGGACCTTATTTAAAAAATACCCCTCGTACGTTATTTTTATATGGTGCGCTCGGAAATAAACTTAATTGTAACTGCATGGGATAAAAGTTGCACTTCTTTGATTGGTTCAGAATACGTGAAGTCCCGCGGTTTCTACGACAGCGTAATAGCCAATTTGTTTAATCAAGCACGTGCGAAATTTGTCCATAGGCGTGATACGCATCGGAAACTTCAAAATGCCACTTCTCAAAACCGAATCGACAGAATTTCACAAAATTTTCAGATTGTATAAAGAGCAGAAAGCCCTTTCAAATGATCTATCACTCGAAAATTCTGTCATTTCAAATTTTGGAATTGTTGGAGGCGGGGACCAGGGGGACGAAGTAGGGTAAATGACTGACATAATAAAAGATCTAGCCGTTTTTTACAATTTTGTTCATTTACAAAGTTATTTAGGGTGGACTGTTTTAGTTGGGACGCCCTGTATATTGTTTTGTCAGGGTCTGCTTTTATGTTTTGACAAGCATTAGTTTCTTCATTTAACTATAGTTTCTCATTTCTAATTGGTAAATTTGGGACATACTGTATAGAAGTCCTAGATTAATGACTATCATTACCTATGTTGTTTTTATGACGTGTAATCACCAGCTGTTTGTGAAGTTGTCTAGTTTGATCGATTTTTTGCGATACGGGGTCACGTTTCTCTGAGATCATGCATCATTTTAATCAGATTGTTATGTTTGCGCTTTGAGTTTTACACTTGGCGGAAAAATAATTTTTCATTCCTGTACTTTCAGCCGAGTATTACGAGATTCGCCTTTTTTTTTTACTTGGCGCGAATTGACCAATTTCAATGCTAGAAATAACTCGAATTCTTCCGTTTTTCAAATATTTAGTGTTGTAATATCGTACAAATTGCGATTGTTTCGCATTAGACGCAAAAAATGTGAATTGCAGTAATCCCCCGGCGTTCTGTATAATAGAATAATTGTTGCGCACTCGAGGCCGAATCATTGTACTCTTTTTTTATTAAATAACTTTGCCAGCGAACTTTTATAATATCCATAATAGCAATATCTGCAAAAGGAAACCGCACTGTTTATGTAATCGTAATAATAATAATGACCTGTCATCATGACTCAGCTTACTACTGCAACGAATAGAATACAAAAAGTTTTTTTTTGATAATTTTTTTGTAGCGAGTAGTTAAATTGCCCTCCGCCGAGTATACCTAAGAAGTGTCTTCCAGATGTCCTCGAGAGCTTCTGCCCGCTCCACGTCCAAACTCAACACCGAAAGGCGTATGGTGAGACAGAGGGAGAAAGAGCACGAGCACCAGATGAAATGGGGCAGCCAGGTCCAGTACTACAAGTCGTGGGAAAAGTCGAACAACAAGTTCGAGGAGTGGACCTCTCCCCGTTACTACCAGACCAACAACCAGATGATTGAAGCGCTCAAGAAAGATCGCGTGCACAAAGAGAAGCTGGAGAAGAGGCGCGAGAAGCTCAAGAGACTATTCGACGAGGAGAACCGGACATACGACATTGAGCTGATGGTGAAGAATCGGCACAAGTTCGATCGGAGAGCCGCAGGCGATGCGGTTCCCACCGAGGTCCTCAAGGAGGTCCACGTGGGGTTGAAGCTTGCTGAGGATGAGCGTAAAAGACACGAGGCCGAGTTGGCCTTATATCATCATTGGAGAAACAACAATCCAATATTGCGGGACCACGAAAGATCTCGCTCCGTCAAGGACATAAAGTTGTCTTGGTTGGACCAGCAGGTGGAGAAGAGGTTGGAAAAGGAGAAGGCGGAAGAGGAGTGCCGGAGAGTGCTTGCCGAGCGAAACCGCCGGCTGGAAGAAGAGAAAGCTCGAGTCGAGCAACTCAAGAGAGAAACAGAAGAGAAAAATGAGAAGCTGCGGCTAGATCTCGAAAAGCAAGTCGAAGAGCTTAAGCTGAAACAAAAGCAGAGTGAAGAGCTGCGTCACAAGGAGGACGAAGAAACCAGAAAGCTGCAGGAGCTCATGGAGCTAGAAGAGCGCCATAAAGCGGAAATGAAGCGTAAGATGGAACGTGAGCTGGCGTTGGAGAACTTGAAACAACACAAAATGAAACTGAAACAGAAGGCAATCGATGTACAACAGAGTTTGGAGCATGAAAGAGACCTAGTGAGGAAACTTCAAGAATCGGAGATCGCGGATAGAATGGAGAGCGACCTGAAAAAGCGCGAAGTTAAGAAAGCCATGGTAGAGTTCTTAAAATTCGCGCGTGATCAACAGGATCTGGAAAAACAACGACAAAAGCATTTCGATTTCGTGTTCGATTCGGAAGCAAAACTAGTTTACCAAAAACAGCAGCAGGTGTGGCTCGAAGAGGAAAGGGCTCGAGAAGCACTTCTAAAGGACGTTTTAGACGCAGTGAAAGAGCAAGTGGACGAGAAAATCAAGACGAATAAAGAAAAACAAAGAGAAATCCTGGGGGAACGTCAAAATGCCCTGAAGTTACTTGAAGAGTATGACCAGGGCATACGAAAAAATAAAGAAGAAGAGCAACGTAAAAAGAAAGAGTGGAGGAAGGAGATCGAAGAACAAATAAAGGAGAAACAGGCTAGGGCAAGGGAGGCAAAAATGCTCAAAGAAAAAGAGATTGATTTAGAATTGGAAGCAGCAAGGAAGGAAGAGGAAAGAATACGGAAAGAAATCATGGAACTACAACGGCGACAGGGACCAATAAGGCATGCCCGCAGTAGAATTTTCTTTTGATTTTCACTGGTTATGCACGTTGTCAAATATGTTATCTTTTTGAATTTGTGTTTTTTGTCAGTATTTTTAAATAAGTGAAAGAGTCTAGTCCCGTCCAGTCCCTGGAATCTACAGGAACAATATTTTGCTAGCCAGCTCTAGAACTGCATTCATCTACATGCCCTTTTATTATCGTTTGATGACCACAGTTACATATTTTACATATAATTTTTCTATTGCATTTTATTTGTAATTTATTTTACGCTTAATTTATTTAAGAAGTTTAGAGTAGTTGTAGCACCTCTGCAGCATTTATAACCACGGAACACAGCTGTATGCACCTTTCTCTAAATGAATTATGAAAACGCCTACCGATTGTGCACCCCTTAAAATTTAATTTGATGCAATTAGCTGTTGTAGATTGCTTGTGATAGAAAAGTGCCTGTTCTGTAGTTGAAATGAAGACCTGATGCTAAACAAGGTCGTCTAAATTACGTCATATGTGTAATACTATTTATTTTTCTAATCAATGTATGTTAATATATTTTGCTTGTACTTGATGAATGATTTAAATAAAGTATAATTTTATCTTGGCAGAATTTTTAAAATAAAAATACAAACCACCTGTCCAACGTGTAAAGAAAAATGCTTACGCGTCGTTATGCTGTAAAACGTAAAAATTAAAATATGAAAGTGAAATAGCAGTTGGGCAACCACGTTGGCTAGTAGTTGTATGAATGGTTGCCCGCCACGCTATCGCACTTTTCCTATTTAAAAGCGACCACTTATTTCTGTTCTTGCATTTTACGCTAATCAGTTTAAAAATAGTCAGCATTGATTTGATTTAATTTCATTACCGTTTCCTTGTAATAACATATGGAAGTGTCACTACTCACGCCGTAAATTTTAACCGCTTTATATTACTTGAATTACTAGTTTGTTAATATTGGAGACTTATTTATAATTTATTCACGATTGATTTGCCATCCAACAGGCTGTGGAAATCTGGGGGAATGTGTGGTATCATTAAAATTTGTCAATTAATTAAGTTGGGTTACGTTAGTTTTTCTTGATGGAGGTTATGTTTTTTGAAAGCAGGCGATGTCGCCAGTGGAGCTTGTTTGTTCATTTAACGTCCGCCTATGGCTGCTCAATATTGGTTTATCTACTTTGAACTAATAATAGGTCCATTATGATATCGAAAACAGTTTAATAATGGAGGCTATTATTAAACTGTTTTTGGTAATAATATCCTCTATTATTAAACTGTTTTTGGTAACTATTTGGTTTGTAAGATTGGTGACATTTGCTTTCACTTTGATCATAAAACGTCAGATGTCAAATATATAACCACAAACTCTGAACTGTATTTATTAAATTTACTACAATCAAATATAACTTAAACTTAACTTTTAACGAATTAATTAAACAATTTTTCAAGTTATTTAAATTTTTCAAATTTAAACTAATTCAAATATCAGAACAACGAAGTTGATACTTTGCCCGATAGATGGCGACTGTCAAATGTCACTTGACAATTCGCCAACGTTACGCTCAAAAATCCCTAGATTGTGTAATGCGATATTTTTAATATCAGAAATTTTGAATTTCTTCATAATCAGTAACTCAAAGTAGATAAAATAGTATATTATACTCGTTTCATAACGGGCATTGTAGCACTTGTTCCATTGGAGCACTTCTCGCTACGCTCGTCGTGCCCCAAACCCACGCGTGCTACAATAGGCCCTCATATGAAACTCGTATAATAATATACTATTATAATACTTAGATATAATAATGATTTCATTATAAATAAAATAATAACTATAATTTAAATGTTGTCATAACACATACCAAATACATATTGCTGTTCTTTTTACACGAGAATTCTGAACTCAAATCGTATGTATGCAGAGCATATTCCACGCTATTCTTTATTGTCCTATATTTAGGTCTTGCACCAAATTAAGAAGAATTAACGTCCATGCCGCTCATGTTTCAAATTGATATTATGGTAGTCACTGAGGTCAGTGTTTTTCTCGGGTGAGATAAAAACTGTAAAACACTCATTCACAATTTAGATGCCAAAAGAATATCCCATACCCCGGTGCACACGAACTGCACAACAAATGTAATCCCTTACATGAACTGCACAACAAAATTTTTGGATAATGCATCGGTTCTTAATCCCTAACACGAACTGCACAACAAATTTAATCCGTATTTAACACGAACTGCACAAGGTTAGGAGATAGGTAGGGTCACGTGAATTTGCATTAGAAAAGGGAAGACCGCGCACTCAAACTTTCTTCCATTCTGGATACAAATTCACGTAACTGTAGCTACACAAAGAAAATAAAAGAAGAAAATATATTCATATAGGGCTGCTGTCAGCCCCACTTGCTGTATTTTTCTCCACCTGTGAAATAAAGAACAAACATTATACAGCTTTTCCTTTTTTACACTTACAGTGCATACTATTATTATTGCCAAATAGAATTGGATTGTGTTACTACTCACCAGGATTGTGTTAGATGGAATCGGCAGCCTATGATAACGGAATATGGAAATACTTCTTTGACACTCCAATGTATTGCTCGCTCAAAGTCTACATACACTTTTGTAGGACTCAGTTCAAGGCCTAACTCACTGCATTTTGTTTTTAATAATATAAAAAGTGTTTCGTAGGTTGACATGTTTTTATTTTTTAACAAACAGAAAGCAACCGGTACGTAATTTTCATTCGAATGCACATGGATAGTGAAAAGTTGTAGGAAAAATTTGGTACAATAGTCAAATGTACCATCCATCAACAAGTTTTCTTGATTTCTACACAAAAACTCCAGATTACTTTTCGTTGAAAACACAATCATGAGATTCTGCACATCATTTAATAAAACAAAGTCCTCGTTTTTTGAAGTTTTAATATCCATTTTTCGAACACAATGGTGAACATCCTCTATGGATTTTGGTAATTGTGGTAGACATTTAAGTTTTGCGTGATTAAGGTTGTTACGAATATATGTAATATCTTTTGTGGTTAATGTCTCTAACATATTGGTATTAATTTAACTTTTTATTAGTTTTGCGGGAGTTTCTGCTAACCTCTCCTCGGCTTTCCTCTTGACGGAGTTGCTAAGTTTTTGTCTAATTATTACGTTTTCAGTTACGGCGTCATGATTATGAGTTCCAACTTGTTTAGAAAACACATAGTCTCCACTTACAGTAAATATTTTGGCATTACACGTTCTTTTTGCACACCTCCAACATGTTTCACCTGTTCTTTTACTTTTACGAAACATATAATATTTAAAATTGTCGGAATCTATCAAAAATTGATTACCGCGCTCGCCAAACATCACACTTAACTTCATACTTTTACAAAAGTAAAGATAAAATAACATGATTATTCGGCGACAGCCCCTTATATAATTTACATTGTCTGTAATTCTACCCCTACCCTCTACCTAACTAATTACCTGCTCCAAGAAATAAAATAGATCTGTTAATCCGCATGCTTTGAAAGTTTGTGCAGTTCAGTTTAGGGATTAGGTACATTTTTCATATAACTACTACCTGCTCTTAAAATTTGTGCAGTTTGTGTGTATCCCCCTACCCTATTCCACCTTCATACTATCACTAGAAGTATCTGAATCATTGGCACCCTCCGATTCTGAACCAGCTTCTCCAATTGAAATAATGAAAGGAGGAATATTTTCAAACGATAGATTTCCCATAGGTTTTGTCCAGTCTTCCGAAATAAGTTTTTCACAATGCTCACAGAAATTTTGCCACATGTCGGGGGTACATTTTGAAAGAGCCTCCCGCCATAAATTTGCAACCTTGTCTTTCGATTTTGGCTTCGATTTTATGTGCTTATTGTAATAGGTCTTACAAAACCCCCATGCCATTTCAATTGGGTTGTATTGACAATGGTATGGAGGCAATCGAAGAACCTCATAGTTGCGCTTTTTTCAAAATATCGTCAGTTACGTATCTTTTATTTCCGTCTGCTGTAAAAGGTTTAATTAACTTCCAGAGTTTTTTCTTAGTAATTTTGCCCTGAATTTCGACATTGTGGTGGTTAACCAACCATTCCTGCAATACACCTTTTTTGCAAGAAAATATGGGCGGCTTGTCAAACTACACTGAATGATAAGGTGCGCTGTCCATAACCACGACAAATTTTCCTTGCAACTTGTCCAAAGCAGGAATCAGCTGATTAACCAACCAATTTTGAAAAATTTCCCCATTCATAGTTTTATGATAGTCCCTGTCGTTGTTCTTTGAGTCTAGTAATATGTCGCATCCTTCCAAAAAGCCTAAATTACATCCCGCATTCAAAATCGTGAACCTCTTCCCCCCACTTTTAATTTTGGCTGGGTTACTTTTAAGATCGGTTTCGTGTACCCATTGACGACTCGCGGATCCATTTTGGTAGATCCACGTTTCGTCTAGGTACACGAATGTCACCTTTTCACTAGAATTTTGATATTGGAGAAATTGTCTCAAAAATTTAATTTTGGATGCAACGACGTGTTTTCGTTCACTTAACATTTTGCGTCCATTCACCATTTTGTGTTTGTAACCCATTGATTGAATAATTTTGAATAAAGTAGTCCTGCCCCCCTTGTATTCCAAATTTTCGCGAGAGTCAGCCAAGAGTTTGTCGAGAGTAAAATGTTCATTCTTCTGATGATACTGCCAAATTTGTCGTTGCAAATCTTTTCTCAACGTGTAATTTAAGAAAACGTCCGTCTTAGCGCGTATACTACAAATGGAAGATTTCAAAACGTCCTGTCCTTGTGATAAAATGTCCCTTGTAGAACGCTCAGACACCTAAAATTATAAGTAATTTGCAATTGCATATTTAAGAAATAATACATGCTTACCCCAAATATATCAATTAATCGATTTATAATGGTAAATCGTGCGAAGTCTGGCCTATTTCTTTTATAATGGTTGAAAGCTTTCACAATTTGCAGTTTAGTAACTTTGTTAATAACTTTCACCATTCTGACAATTAAGTAGGTATAATATATTATGTGTTTTATTAATTCTAAACTTACTAGATTATTTTAGAAAAGTAGGGGACTCTAGAGCTGTCAACAGGGCAATTGCATTTTGACCTTGCTAGAAATCAATCAAATAATATTCAAGAAATGCAACATAGGAAAAAAAACACAGCCCGCTGGATGGCAAATCAATCGTGAATAGTGTATGTATTACTTGATTGTTACACTCAAACTTGACGAAATGATATACAGGGTATAAAAAAACAGTGGCGCCTACTTATGGTGTAATAATAAAAAAATTTAAAAAGTCCCTATAAACATGTGTTTAAAAACTTTGTTACGGAGTTAAGCCTTGCAAAGTCTTCATCATCTTCATTGACAGCTTTTTTTTGTCTCACTGCTGGGCATCGGCGTCGTCTCTGCCACGTGTTGCTCCTCAGCGTTAAGGTAGAAACACGGAAAACCTACAGTTTAACGTCGAATCTGAACGACAGAAATTCCAAAGAAGGTTTTTAGCATTAATATCCCACGGTTGCAAGCCAGATTGGAAAATTGTGTGTGGTGGGTTGCAGACAAAATGTTTATAAATCTGTATAGGTAATGCTTAGGTTTCGAACCCAAGCCAGAATCGACGGTTTACTCAGGAAGCAAGCGTTCTACCAACTGAGCTACCACCACACTACTACTGCCTTGCAAAGTGCCGCTTATTAATTAATATTTTTGGCAATAACTTCGACGATAATTGTAGTAAATATTTTTTTAATGTCTGTTTAAACCTAGATATTGCCGAAATTTTTTTTAATGTAGATCTGTCCAAAAGTCAATATGCTATAGATATGATGAGAAAATATGGTGTTGGCGGCATGGGCTCTAACGTTTGCATGTCAGTTTCTGGGAATTTTTAACTTTACCGAAGGTTTGGAATATTTGCTATAAATTGTGCCATCGGCGGCCCTTCGTCGCCGCCTTTCAAAACTGCAGAACTTACGTGCAAGCGTTGCTGATATGTGGGTTCCTACGTAGCCAGAGTGACGTCACATATTGTCGTCCCAACGGATCTTTTCCATCACGTGACACACACACACACACAAACATAATCAAACTTTACAACAAAGTAATTTTATTATATCAAGACCGCTTACTACTTAAAATTTAGTGTGTCAACGTAAGTCAAAGGTTATTTACCGAATGCTTGCCGTGCATTCTTTGTCCTACGGCCTGCATGAAGCTACAAACATGTGTTTATTATCATAAATCCTACAAACTACCATAAACCACTAATTTAATTACTAGAGGATGACAGTTTGGACCCATTTGCTAACACAAGTAACGCGTGCTTTTTCTCAGAGTGTACCCTATTTGTAGTGGTCGGCGTTTAGTAAGTAAATGAACTCCGCTGCAGATAACAGGAATATGCCACTGCGCAACTGCACTCAATTGAAATTTCTCATATGACAATCTGTACTTGGTCGACAGTTGGTCTTCCTTGTCTAAAGCCTGCCTGGTAGTCTCCTATAAGCTACTCTGATAGAGGTGTCAGACGCGCATTTATAATGTGTGTGAAGGCTTTATAGGTAACATTTAGTAAGCATATTCCCCTGTAATTTCCACATTCCAGTTTATCCCTTTTTTGTGTATCTGACACATTACTCCATATTTCCAATCCTGTGGACCATATTTTGACAAACAGCTTATCTATAGTCTGTATAAGTTCTGTGTTTGCACGTGGTGATAGTTCCGTTCTTATTTCATCTGACCCGGTGCTTTATTTCTTTTCATTTTTTGGATAGCTATGTATACTTCTTCATACGTTGGTACTTCTATTTCTTCTTCTTATACTTCTATCTCTTTGTTTATCCACTCTCCCTCGATTTGTTCATCTTCTGTTTCTTGTTGCTGTGGGTTGTCTCCTTCATTTAGTAGTTCGTTGAAGTGTTGGGCCAATCTTCCCAGTACTTTTTGCTTATTAAATATCAGTTCTCCATCTTTAGCCTAAAATGTTATTTCTTGGTTAGCAGCTTTGTATTTTTATACATGTCTCTGGGTAGATTTCTATTGTGGTTTTTCTCAATTTCTAGAATCTTTCCGTTCATAAAGTCTCGTTTCTTTTGCCTGAGAGTTTGTTTAGCTTTGTTTCTTTCTTCCCGGTATTTATTCATTTTACTTTGTCTATTTGTTTGCAGTATTTGTTTCCTTGCCTGTTTGCGTTTTTATACGATCTCTCGGCATTCTTTCCAGAACCATTCCTTCTTTTTGCAACTTGTTTGTTTGCCAATGCTCTCAGTGGCCGCTTCATGGATTATTTCCTTTATTGTCATTCAGTGTGTTTCTATGCCTGTATATTCATTTGTGTTTTCGCTGCTTGTATGTACCTTGAGTTATATTGCTGTTTCATATTTTTTGTGGTGATCGTCAATCTTTAGTTTGCCTGTGTACCACTTTTCCCGTTTTTCAGATTTTACTTTGTATACTCTGGAGATTCTATGTTTTATCTTTGCTTTGATTAGGAAGTGGTCCGAATCGCAGTCGGCCCCTCTTTGGTTTGGTACGTCCAAGCGGCTTATCGCATGTCTCCTGTCTATGAGTATGTGATTGATCTGATTGCTGCCATTTCACTCTCTACAATTTGGCTTTTCATAAAGTGGTTTGTTATTGGTTCACGGAAGTACGTTCAGACCTTCAGGCTTCTACCTTTTCTTTCGATCATACTAGAACACCTACAGAAATTCCGTGCGAGTTAAAAGTTACCGATTGTGTATTATTCTCAGATGGCTGTATATACCAAAATAGAAATAACATTATCGCAAGTGCATTATTATTTTTTTCTGTATTACTTGCCGTAGATATATTACAAAAATTAATGCCTAAGGAAAAAAAGTAAAATAAAAAGATAATTTTTTAACTTATAATTGCGTTTATAGTTCGCCGTATCTGGCTTTCGTATGTAACACTTAGAAAATTCACCTGAAAAAGCCAAACCACCTATGTACAATAAAATAAATATCAGTATCTCCTATATGTGCTTTTTTTGTGGCCACTAAGAAAAAAAGTGGTGGTTATGTTAAAAGATGTATTAATGAATAATAAAAATGTTTTAGACCTTACTGGCAAGATTAGTGTAAAAAACAAACGTTCACAGTTTTCGCGGTTTCTCGAACTGTCGATATTACAATTTACTTTCGTCAGACCGCGTAGTCATTTGGGAACTACACCCAGCATTATCAGGTAAGGCCCGATTTGTAGCTTGTCTTACGTCTACTATGTAGGCAACCAACTATACAGAAAACTAAACTTCGAATTTCAATTTTTGTAAGAAATACAATAGCATGCTGTGGCCAAAACAATCAAATTAATTCAATATTAAAAAATAAAATTAGTCTTTCTTGCGTTTTTTATACAACCATGTATAGTAAAGACGAAAAAGTGGAAATGCTAATGTGGTATCAGAATGGTAACAGCTTAAGAACTAGGAACTTCTTGTATTCGAACCATAAAAACAATTGTTAGAAAATTTAAATCAGAGAGATGCGTAATAAATTCCCAGGAAATAAGAACCAAAAGTAATCACGTTTTAACCGAAGAAATGAAATTAAATATTTTATGCTACGTTGAAGAAAACCCCATAGTATCACTACGAGAAATAGGTTCAGATTTTAATGTTTCTAAAACCTCGGTATTTATAACACTAAAAGACTTTAAATATAATTCGGTACAAATTTTCTAATCATCAACAACTATTCGATGAAGACAAAGAAAAAAGAGCAATCTTTTGTGAAACTTTCATTAATTTGCTAAATGAACATGAATACATTTCAAATAAGATACTTTTTAGTGATGAAGCAACTTTTACAATAAATGGAGAAGTCAGTTCACTAAATTTTCGGTGTGTATTATAATTCCACTATTCATTATCCGGTTAATCTTATTCCTCAGATATTGGTCCCGCACTAACCGCCATTTACAAAACTTAACTCACAGCCAATACACTGGGAAAGTTAACGTATGGCTGGAAATAGTTGAAAATAAGCTTATCGGTCCATATTTTATTGATGGTAATCTCAATACAGCCAAATTTTTAGAACTATTAAGGAACGACATCATTCCGGCAATAGAAAACTTAAACATGGATGACCCGTCGATGACCACGAATGCTATAAGAAACTTTCTAAACGACAAGTTTCCAGGACGTTTGATTGGGAGATTCGGTCCCGTACCGCGTTTTGCAGATTTGTCGCCCAATGACCTCTTTGTTTGGGGATATCTGAAATCAAAAATTTATACAAATATTCCAATACAAAGTATTGATGAATTAAAAGATCGCATACGTACCGAATGCAATCCCGACTTTCTTGCGAATGCTGTGCGTGCTTTTCAACACCCTTTAGGTTATTGTTTAGAAGTACAAGGTGGCCATTTCGAATACTTATTGTAACTGTTGTTTTTATTTTCATTTCCGTTTTCTGTTATTGTTATTTAATGTTTTACAATAATAATCGTCGTTGTTGTTCCACTCATTTTGATTTACTTATTTAATATAAACACTGCATCAATATAACCTTCATACTAAAATAATTTACAACTACAGTGACGTTTCTGTACGCTTCTGTTTTTCTAGTTTTCTGTATAGTTGGTTGCCTTTATAATAGGCGCAATTGCTGCGATCTTTTACAAGTATACGTAGACAATTACATCTACAATGTTTACTAAAAAGAAAAATTCCCTGTACAAGAGGTATTGTCAGAACACCATCGATATATGCTCTTGTTAGTAAAGTAGCTGTACGATTTCTGCTATCGTGTCTTTTAAACGTATTTGGT
>JABXWE010002204.1:0-61833 GCA_014611495.1 Limonius californicus | reverse complement strand
TAAAAATAACGAGAAACGTTATAATAATTATAAAGAGAGAAATCAAACCAAGAATCAAATACAAGGTGTTCTAAAAAGAGAAACATTATAAGCACGCACTATGAAAAACGTGTGGTGGTAGCTCAGTTGGTAGAGCTAACGTCAATTCTGGCTTGGGTTAGAAACTATTACTACGCAGATTTATATAAATGTTATACTGCAACCCACCACACACAATTTCCCCATCCGGCTTGCAACCGTGGGATCTTAATGTTAAAAATATTTTCTGCATTTTCTGACGTACGAATTCGATGTTGAGGAGAAACACATGGCAGAGAAGATACCAATACCCAACAGTGGAACAAAAGGCTGATGATGTTGATGATGAATATAGAAAGTATTAAAAACAACGAGAAACATTATAAGAACACAACACAGAAAGACATAGAGTGCTTTTTCGTAAAGAAAAATATTGAACTGTCAGACAAATCCATAAAGAGCAATATTGAGGTTAGTCCATTAAAATCAAATTTAAAAGGACGGAAGAAACCAAAATAAGGAACACATACAACATATACAGGATATTCTATAGCTAGCAACGTTTAAGCACACAATACGACAAGATATAGGATGTCATTGAAGAAAAATAAGACACCACTCCATTCAAATTAAAATTAAAATAAAGAAAATGCAAAGCGAAGCATTATAAGTACACAATGTAGCAGTTTGAAAGGTGAGAAAATAGCAGAGACTTTCCAAGCAATCAAAGAAATAACAAATTCGAGGCTATTAAGTTAAAATCAAACTTGAAATAAAGAAAGAAAACAAAAAAAAGAATCATTTCAACAAATATAGGTTGTTCTACATGCAGAAATTACACAATACTGCGTTTACTGCATTAAAATAATTAACAGAGAAGAATAAGAAAAAAACACAAATACAACAAATACTTCCATAAAGAGAAACATTAACACCAAACAGTATATCAGACTACAGGGTATTCCATTCAAGAAAAATAAAGAACTCTCAGAAGCACGCAAAAACAGACAATATAGAGGGTTCTCCATAACAACTAAATATCTCTGATTGAACAATAGGTACTTTATCATTTGACTAACTGATTCAGAACTAACTTTACTAGTACAAGAGTTTCTTAAATTCTGTAGCTAGTGTTATTTTGCAATCGGTATATGCCAATATTGAGGAAATATGAACGCGTTAACAATTTTCAAAGCGCTCTGGATCACCGGATATGGACTCCAAATGGTAAGGAACGTTTTTACGGCAACCACTGACAGAATAGGAACATTTTAAGAAATCTGTTAAGACTTTTCACCTTGTCAAAAAATAACAGGGAATACAAAATTTAATCCACTTTCAGACATCTAAAATAACACAGGGAATATTCATGTAAAATTAGAAATTTACGGTTGTTTTCTGCGTAACTAAAAAATTTACATAATAACCTATAGTATCAAATATTAGCGGTAGCGGGTAGACACTCTGCAATCCCAGCAGGGACGGTCTACTTCAGGGAAGCGACCCTGCCCACGCCAGCCTTGGTTTCTCTTCTGCCCCTATCACTGAGAGAACCATGTCCTTATCCCTAATCCATTCTATCCCATATACACTCCCTCCTATATCCTTACAATCCAACTTTACATCACGCCTGGCAAGCGTGCCAATTTTGCCCTCTAAACAATAAGTATGAATAAGTTAATCTCGCAAACGACACCCCAGGTGGGTAGGGATAAAATCCCAAAATCCCACCCTGATTTATCAGGCTGCCTCATCTTGGACTCTGGGGGAGGCAAGAAATTGACTAGAAAATATTGTAACTTAAACCTAGCTACATATAAAGTAAGAACCCTAAGGACCGAAGAAAGACTAATAGAACTGGAAACACAATTAGAAAAAATGAAATGGGATATAGTTGGATTGTGGGAAGTGAGAACGGAGAAATGTATCTTTCACACGCATCAGGTAATATTTTATACTATATAGGCGATAAAGAGTAAAGTATCGGCGGAACAGGCTTCATAGTAAACAGCAAAATGACGAAAAACGTAAAAATGTACAAGAGCATTTCAATAGGAGTAGCATACATAATCTTAAAAATCACAAACAGTTACAAAATAAAAATAATCCAGGTTTATGCGCCAACAGCCAACCATACAGACGACGAAGTGGAAGAATTCTATGAAGATATTTCTAAAGCAGTAAACGAAAATAATATAAATAATGTGATTATCATGGGGGATTTCAACGCCAAGTTAGGCAAGAAACTAGATGATACCGAAAACATGATAGGGGACCATGAATACACGACCCGAAATGAAAGAGGCCAAAAGGCTGATGAACTTTCTAGAAAAACAAAAACACTTTGCTATGAATACCTTCTTTGAAAAACAAGAACAAAGAAAGTGGACTTGGATAAGCCCCGACGGTCTAACGAAAACCAAATCATCTATATTTTAACCAGAAATAAATCATTAATAAAAAACACAGAAGTAATAATTAACAAAACGACATAATAGGTTTGTCAATAAAAGAAACAATACGGACATCTAAAAACTAAGAGAAAGAAACGTAGAATATCAGGAAGAGGTTGAAAAACAACTACAAAAAATAGAACCGAACACAAGACAATATTAACCTACTAAACGAAGAATTAACAAGCTTAGAAAAAATACCAAAGAATGACAAAAAGAACACAACGATATTAAGCGGAAATATTAGAAAACTAAGAGAAATGAGAGTAAACTCGAGAAACGCACAAGATGATCAGAAAAATCTATCAGAACTGAATAAATAGATAAGAGCAGCAATCAGACAAGAAAAAATAACAATAATTATACGAGAAGAACAAATAATAAAAACCATCGAGAATAATAAAAATATTAAGATACTGAAAAGAAAATCAGGACCACAAATCATGGGTCTTAAAAATCAGAACAACCAGGAAGTACGAGATAGAGACGAAATACTAAGCATAACAGAAGAATTTTACAAAAACTTATACAGCTCACATATTGAACCCCCAGAAGATATACAAGAAGATCTTAAGACAACAATCACGAACGTGAATCCTGAAGACATGCCAGACATTGATAAAGAAGAAGTAGAAACAGCTATAAACGAAATAAAACTAAACAAAGCTCCAGCTAAAGACTAAATCTTAGTAGAAATGATGAAATACGGAGGAGAACAGCTAATAAAAGAGATAACCCACCTACTCAACAATTGTTTACATAAAAAAGAAATCCCCTTAGACTGGTCAGAAGAACTAACAATCTTAATTTACAAAAAAGGTGATAAAACACAATTGGAGAATTATAGATCTATTGCATTACTATCCACGATTTACAAATTACTTGCTAAGATTATAACGAAAATAATAAATAGAAAATTAGACGAAAACCAGCCAAGTGAACAAGCGGGATTCAGAACCGGCTTCGGAACCTGTGATCACTTACAAACTATACGTGTACTAATAGAAAAAACTACAGAGTACAATATACTGCTGTATTTGGGATTCATCGACTATGAAAAAGCTTTCGATAGCATAGAATTTTGGGCAGTAAATGGAGCAATGCAAAACTACAGAACTGACACGAGGTACATTAAACTCATCGAAAGCTGCTATGACCAAGCAACTAATATATACCGGCTACACACTAACACCAACCCAGTACCTTTAAGGAAAGATGACAGACAAGGAGATATGATATCTCCAAAGTTATTTACGGCCAGACTGCAGGATGTTTTCAGAAGCCTTAAATGGGATCAAGTGGGGATAAATATAAATAGAGAAGGATAAAATTATCTGAGATACGCGGATGGTGTACTTATAATATCAGATAATATTGAAGGTCTCAAGGAAATGATAAAAACTCTGAATGAGGCATCAAAGAAAGTGGGCCTAAAAATGAATTTAGAGAAGACTAAAGTAATGACACACACAGTAAATATAAAAGATATAATAATAGAAAATATAAAACTAGACTGGGTGAACGAAAATATTTATCTGGGACAACAAATTAAACCCGACAAAAATAATCAATAAATAAACAGCAGAGGTAGATAGACGGATCAGACTGGGCTGGGCAGCATTCGGGAAACTTAACGGAATCCTGAGAAATAAGAACATCCCACAATACTTAAAAACTAAAGCATTTGACTCTTGCGTGCTCCCAGTATTAACTTACTGTACACAAGCATCGGTATTCACGAAACGCAATATAGATAAATTAGATAAAACACAACGTTTCATGGAAAGAGATATGCTAGGGATAACATTACGATATCGAAAACCAAATGACCACATAAGGAATATCACCAAGGTAGAGGACATCTCAGAAAAGCTAACGCAACAAAAATAGAGATGGGCAGGTCACAACGAAAGATACACAGATAATAGATGGAAGAATATTATTCATAAATGGACATCATGGACCAACAAAGGAAGCCAGGGACGCCCATAGATGCGCTGGGGAGACAGAGACATATGGAAAAGCTTAGAAGAGGCTTACATTCAATATAGGACAAATTGGCTATGAAAGAAGAAGATCAAATATTACCGTTTTATGTTTTTATGTATATGCATTTCCTCTATTAAATATAGAAAAAGTGAGACGAACCATGATTCGTTAACACCTGGTATAGAATCTTTTGCTCGAAATAGTGAAGAAGGTTTTCGTAATTTGCCCATACCGAATAATTAAAAAAAAAAAGGTTTAGAGCAATATTAATACATATCAATTAGAATAAATATACGGAGGAATGGGTGCCATTTGGCATAGTTAATAATTTAGAGTACGCCACTGATTTTGAGGGTATTCGGCCACTAATAAATGATGTACACGACTTTTGCAGTTTAGTAAAGCCTACGCCATTAAAATGTTTTCGTCCATTAAGGAACATTAATGATTAACACGATTACGAGGCAAAGTTATGGAAATAAGCAGCGCGAAAGTTAGGAACAAACGCTAGAAATATGGCAAGATAGCTTAATCAAATTATTTATTTAAACAAAATCGGCGGGAATGCCGGAAGTAATTGAAATTCAGGTGTATTTGGCTTCACGGTACCCATGTTATTTCTTAGCTCAAGGCGTTTTAATTTTTTTAACATCTTTCTCATAATAGTTGATTTATTGGACTCGTTTGATTATTTCTAGACACGCATTCACAGAGGTACAAAAAATGAAGCTTCAAATGCTATCACAGCGCATTTACTTAATAACTTCTTAGGAAACTCAAACTTAGTTAAAATCTTGTTAGGATTTATTAATATCATCTAGCTGATGTCGAAAAACAAAGGCTCGGCTGTTTTCAATAAATCTAATAAATAAATTTATAACAAAAATGAAACAAATAATGTTTTCGATTCGAAATTAATGTTCGTTCAAATTCCGATGAGCTGGTTGTGTTTGTTGCTGGGCATTTTACTTTTAAATTTATATTTTCGCTTCCTTTATAGTTGTAGCGATTAGAAGTTCAAATCTAATTCTAACTATAACAAATCGAATTATTATTCGGAATGCCACAACGGAACAAGAATAACCGCCGCTTGTAGCAGAAGATTACATTACCTAAGCATAAATAACAAAGAGATCCGTTTTTAAATATTCCAAGGCCATAAGGCAAATGTCACTATCGTTTTTTCAGACAATTAATAATAAAATCACGATTATTAATATTAGCAATAGAATTTAGCATTTTATAAATGATTCGACAAGAAACGTATTTATAATAGAACTCTTGTGCTGAAATCAAGGCCTTCGATTTCTAAGCATTATACAATTATTTCTCAATTGGACTCGTTTGAAATGTTAAGGTCAAGTTGAAAGAAAATTATTTAACTCTTCTACTATTCACTTTGTGTAAAGTGTAACACTTTGGAAAGGAGCATCAACTTAATCTAATCTAAGTTTCCAAAAAAAATTAGAACAGTTTCACGTAAGTTCAAAAAGTTTTAAGTAGAAACGTATGTCTGATTAATTAGAAAAATATATTGCCAAGAGTGTTATTTAATAATACTGTATGATATTTCCAGGTTGGAAGGTTATGCGTAAGGTTAGAATGTAATATAACTCAAGCATTTCAGTGAAGCTTTGATATTAATTACGAGATAATACTGAATGTATAATTAATTTTGAAATAGGAATATCCCAAACCTATAATAGTAATAAGCACAACTTTATAGCCCAAAGAATTTATATGTAACTGCACATTTTAAAGATTCACATAAAATAATAAAAAAATTATATGTCGATGTGTTAGAATACTTTTGGCTGACAGAAAGAATCCAAATATAGGACATATTAAAAATCTTATGTTTATAAATACACATCATTGTAATTACATTTATTAGAAATTATTTTATCAAGTTATAGTTATTCCTATGATTTTTATTTCTATGTATATTTTGCCTTTTAGACTATGTCTTAGTATCTGTTTTGGTATTCCATATCGTATATTTTTCCCACTTCGTTCTGTGTTATTCAGTTCTTTCATATACAGGTGTTACTTGTAGTAGTTGTTGGTTTTTCGTCTTTAGGGATTAACACTTAGGGAATATTTCTGCTTATCTTCCACCTCAAAACTCATCTTACCACGTCTTTTCTGCCTTGCAGACTCAGCATCTGTTTTGGGATCCTATTTAATATAATTTTTCATCTTATTCTTCCACATACACCGGTTACTTGTAGTTCTGCTTCTCATTTACAGGAATTAGGCGTTTAATTGTTCGATGCGGCGTATTTTAAAATTTAATTGAAATCTTTCTACGGCTCTGTTTTATTTTAGGTTATATCCAGCTGTTTGAAGATTCCATTCAATTTCCGCATCTTGTTGCTAGCTTATTTCATGTAGAGCAGCTACTTGGAGTTCTTCTCTTCTCACAGTTTAGGGATTTAGTCTTAGAGCTTATTACGATTTCTCTCTAATCGTAAAAGCAGTTTCCGTACGTCTATTTAATTTTCGGGCTATATTTCAGCATATGTTTTGGATTTCCTTTCATATAATCTCTCCATATGTGTCTTAATACCTTCGTGAACAGGTGCTACCTGTAGTACCTCACTTCTAATCTTAAAGGATTAAGCCTTAGGGTCTGTTCCGGCTTACCCGCCATTCCAAAAAAAGGTATTTCTCTGTATCTTCTGCCTTTCGGATTATATTTCAGCATCTATTTCGGGATTCCGCTCTATATAATCTCTCCATCTGCCTTTTTAATTCTCTCGCGAAGAGCTACTACTTGTCGTTCTTCGCTTTTCATTTTCAGGGATAAGTCTTAGGGCCTGTTTTGGGTTAACCACCACAAAAAAGTATTTCTTTGTATCTATTGTCTTTCGGATTATATTTCAGCATCTGTTTTAGGATTTCACGTTATCTAAATCTTTCCATTTTTTTTACTTCCTTCGTTCTAATTCAAACTATTTGATTAAATCTTATGGCCTGTTCTGGCTTAGCCACCATCCCAAAAAAGTATTTCTATGTATCTTCTGTCTTTCGGATTATATTTCAGCATCTGGTTTGGGATTCCGCCTTATATAATCTTTCCATTTGTGTTTTTAATTGCTTTGGTCCAATTCGAACTAAATTAAGTCTTATAGCCTGTTCCGGCTTAGCCACCGCCCCGAAAAATTATTTCTATGTATATTTTGTCTTTCGGATTATATTTCAGCATCTGTTTTAAGATTCCACTTTATATAATCGTTCCGTTTGTGTTTTTAATCCTTTCGTTCCAATTCGAACTACTATATTAAGTGTTATGACCCGTTCCGGCTTAGCCACCATCCAAAAAAAAGTATTTTTATGTATCTTTTGTCTTTCGGATTATATTTCAGCATCTGCTTTGGGATTCCACCTTATATAATCTTTCCATTTGCGTTTTTAATTGCTTTGTTCCAATTCGAACTAAATTAAGTCTTATAGCCTGTTCCGGTTTAGCCACTGCCCCGAAAAATTATTTCTATGTATATTTTGTCTTTCGGATTATATTTCAGCATCTGTTTTAAGATTCCACTTTATATAATCGTTCCGTTTGTGTTTTTAATTCTTTCGTTCCAATTCGAACTACTTGATTAAGTTATATGGCCTGTTCTGGCTTAGCCACCACCCCGAAAAAAGTATTTCTATGTATCTTTTGTCTTTAGGATTATATTTAAGCATCTGTGTTGGGATTCCACTTTATATAATCTTTCCATTTGTGTTTTTAATTGTTTCGTTCCAATTCGAACTAGTTGATTAAGTCTTATGCCCTGTTCCCGCTTAGCCACGACCCCGAAAAAAGTATTTCTATGTATCTTCTGTCTTTCGGATTACATTTAGCATCTGTTTTGAGATTCCACTTTTTAAAATCTTTCCATTTGTGTTTTTAATTCCTTCTTTCCAATTCGGACTACTTCATTAAGTCTTACAGCCTGTTCCGGCTTAGCCACCAACCAAGGAAAGTATTTCTGTGTACCTTTTGCCTTTCGGATTACATTTCAGCATCTGTATTGGGATTCCACTTTATATAATCTTCCCATTTGTGTTCTTAAATCCTTCGTTCCCATTCGAACTGCTTGATTAAGTCTTATGACCTATTCCGGCTTAGCGACCACCCAGACAAAGATATTTCTATGTATCTTTTGTCTCTCGGATTATATTTCAGTATATGTTTTGGGATTCCACTTTAGATAATCTTTCTATTTGTGTTTTTAACTCCTTCGTGTACAGCAACTACTCGAAGTTCTGCGCTTTTCATCTTTAGGGAGTAAGCCTTACGACCTGTTACGGCTTAGCTACCATCTCAGAAAATGTATTTCTCTGTATTTGTTGCCTTTCAGACTATATCTCAGTATCTGTTTTGAGATCTCATACCGTATATTCTTTGCACTTCGTTCTGTGCTGTTGATTTCTTTCATATGGAGATATTATTTGTAGTTATTTGCTTCTAATCTGCGGCAATTAAACGTTAAGGGCTATTGCGGCTTATCGTTTACCCCAAAACCCGCTTTTCAACGTCTCTTTGTCTTTTAAATTGTATATTCGTATCTCGTTTGGAGTTCTATTCGGAATATTCTTTCCACCTTACTTTTTGTTGATGAATTCTTCGAAATACAGCGGTCAATTGGAGTTCTGCTTGTCATTTACAGGAATTAAATGTGTTAAGTGTCTACTGCGGCTTATTTTACATCATAAAGTAGTCTCCCTATGTCTCTTTCTGTTTTAGGTTATATATCATTTATATGTCATTATTTATAATTTGTTTCGAAATTTCATTCAAATTTCGCTCTTCTTGTGTTGTTGGATTATCTGACATACAGATGTTACTTGTAGTTATTCCCTTCTAATCTCCAGCATTTAAGCCTCAGGGACTATTTCGGCTTATCTTTTACCCTAAAACCTGCCTTTCCACGTATCTTTTGCTTTCCAAACTATATCTCAGGATTTGTTTTGGAATTTCATTCCATATATTCTTGCTACCTTATTTTGTGTTGTTGAATTATACTAAATACTGTGGTCGGTTGTTGTTCGGCTTCTCATTTACAGAAATTAAGTGTTAGGTTTCTTATGCATGCACAGTTGATACTTGTAGCGCTTCTCCGCTCATATTTAATGGTTAGGTAATAAAGCCTGCCTGGGCTTTTCTTTAACCCTAAAAGCGGGTTTGGTACATCTATTTTGCTTTTGAGCATCTGGTTAGGGATTCTACTCCATATAATCATACTACTGCGTGTAGTTCTTCGTTTCTCATCTTCAGGGATAAAGTTTTAGAGCTTGTTCCGACTTAGCTAGCACCCCAGAAGAAAAATTGTTATATATCTTTTGCATTCCGGATTATATTTCAGCATCTGTTTTGGAATTCCACTTCATACAATCTTTCCATTTGTGTTTCCTAACTCTCTCTTGTGTACAGCTACTATTTCTACAATTTCGCTTTTCATATTTAGGGATTAAGCTTTTATGTCTGTTTTGGCTTAGTAACCACCAAAAAAGAAAAGTATTTCTGTGTATCTGTCGCCTTCGGATTACATTTTAGCATCTGTTTTTGAATAATATTTCTTATATCCTTTCCATCGGCTATTTTTACTTTTCCTTTGTATAGAGCTACTACTTGTAGTTCTTCGCTTCTCGTCTTCAAGGGATAAATCTTATGGCCTGTTCCGGCTTAGCCACCATCCCAAAAAAGTATTTCTATGTATCTCTTGTTTTTCGGATTATATTTCAGCATTTGTTTTGGAATTATCCTTCTTACAACCTTTCCATCTGTGTTTTTCAATTGTTTTCTGAATAACTACTACTTCTTGTTTTTCTCCTCTCATCTTCAGGGACTAATGTTTGGGGTATGTTTTGGCGTAGTTACCATCTCAGAAGCAGTATTTCTATGTATCTGTCGCCGTTGGAATATATTTTAACATCAGTTTTGGAATTTCATTTAGTATAATATTTTCATCTGTGTTTCATAATTTTCGTTGTGTACAGCTACTACTTGTAGTTCTTCGCTTGTCATATTCAGAGAATAAATCTTAGGGTTTTTCTTGCCTTAGCTACCACACCAACAAAACTCTTTCTATGTATCTCCTATTTTTCGTATGATATTTCAACATATCTTTTGGGATTGTACTTCTTACCATCTTTCCATCTGTGTTTTTCAATTCTTTCACGTGCAACTACTACTTCTTGGTCTTCTGTTCTCATCTTCAGGGATTAAGTTTGGGGCCTGTTTTGGCTTAGCTACCATCTCGAAAGATGTATTGCTGTGTATCTCTTACCTTTCGGATTATATTTCAGTATCTGTTTTGGGATTATACTTCATATCATCTTTCCATCGGTGTCTCTCAATTTTCTTCTGTGTACAACTTCTACTTCCAGTTCTTTGCTTTTCATCTTTAAGGATTAAGTATTTAAGTATTAATATGTATCTTTGGCCTTTCGGATTATATTTCACTATCTATTTTGGGATTCAACTTTATACATACATAATCTTACTATCTGTGTTTGTGAATTCTTTCATGTACAGCTAGTTCCTATAGTTCTTCGTTTCTCATCTTCAAGGATTAAGTTTTAGAGCTTGTGCCGGCTTAGCCTCCACCCATAAAAAGTATTTGTATGTATTCTTTCCACCTCGTTCTGTGCGATAGAATTTGATCATATAGAGGTGCTACGTGTAGTTCTTTGCTTCTAATCTTCAGCAATTAAGTCTAATGGGATATTCCGGCTTATCTTTACGAGTAACTTGTCTGTCATTTTTCTTTTATCTGTCAGGCTATATCTTAACACTGCTTTGGGATTTCGTTCCATATATTCATTTCACCTTATTCTCTGTTGTTGAATTCCCCCATATACAACTGTCACTTGTAATTCTGCTTCTTGTTATAGAAATTGAGTGTTAGGTTACTGCTGATGTTTATTTTGCATCCTAAACAAAGTCTCTGTAAATCTCCTGTTTAGTTTAGGTTATATGTCATCATCCATTTCGAGATTCTGTATCATCTCCGCTCCTTTCTGTGTTGGTGGCTTATTGCATGTATAGTTGTTACTTGTTGTAGCTCTTACTTTCCCATCTTTATGAATTAAGTCTTAGAGCTTGCTCCAGCTTATCTTTAATGTTAAAAGCTGCTTTTCTACATTTATTTTGCATGTCGAACTTGTTTTGGGATTCCAGTTCTTATAATCTTCCTATTTTTGCTGTTGAACTCTCTCATGTACAGCAACTGCTTGTAGTTCTTTGCTTCTTATCTTCAGGGATTAAGTCTTACAACGTGTTTAGGCGTATATTTCATGGAAAAAGTGGTTTCCTTACGTCTTTGCTTTTCGGTTTAACTAAACCTAACAACGGTCTTCCTACGTCTCTTGAACTATATTTCAAAATTATCATTTTCTTAACATGAATTTTGGATTATAACTTTATTACTTAACTATTTATATATACCTGTTTCTTCTTTAAGTATATTTTTAATATTAATTCAACTATTAAACCCTGTATCTACAAAAAATTCAGAGTGTTTAGTAGTAGGTTCCTCCATTGTTTTACTGGCTATGTTTTCTGACGTTATCTTTAAATGTAGTTTCAAATTTTCCCTGTAAACGCTATTTATAGAACTTTACAATCTAATAGCATTGTTTCTAAAATCTTTGAAATTATTTGTATTACATGTGACGTGGGATATTGTATGTCACATCTTGTTAATGTTTTGAGTAATTTAAAATTCTCTAAACTTTCAAATTGCTGTTAAATAGTATATTATGAGGTATGAAGAATTTAGTTATTCCGTTTATTGAAAGTATAAGTTTTGGCTTCATAATGACTTGATATGCCGTTTTTTATATGCTTCAACATTTATTCATAATATCCTACATAAAAACGTCTAAAATAGCTACTCACATACTGAAATTTTGGTATTTTTTAAACTATTGCAAGTTCTTTTTAGATACGTTTTGCATAATGTCGACAAGCAACATATTTAGAAACACAGTTTTCCATATTTTTATCTAAACCAGGCCAATAAAATGGTTTGCGTGTCCATGCTTTCGCTGTTTGATTTTATTAGAGTACTAGGTAAAGTGGTCACTTTGACCAGGTGGTTGCTTTATCGAGGTGGTCACTTTTACAGGCTCTACTGTAAGTCTTAGCACTTTTAATTTAAATCTTTATAGACGAGGGCTAACTTTACTTATGTCGTTTTATTTTATAGCCATTAAAGATTTATGTTGGCTATTAACAATACTTTTTTCTAGTTCGAAGCATACAGCTCATATTTCTTTTTCTATCCAAGCATATCTTTATTCACGCATAGAAAGACTATGCGAACAGCAACTAACCGGCTGCTTATTTGCGAAAAACATGTACCAAGTGATTTTTTAAAAAGTCAATTGCAGCAATCCTAGAAAAAAAGCTATTCCGTCTGCAGTCAGCTGTAATGAGCTTTGAATGACATTTACCTGTATGTCAAACTGTGTGACAGTTCAGGTAGTTAAAAATTTTGGCCCAACAAAATGTGAAAATGAACAAGTATTTAGTTGCAACTGATTTGTATTTTATTAAGGTAAGTAAATTACAGGTTTTTCGTCAAGATTTCTTTTTTTCTGTTACAATTTTCATATTGTCAGATTCTAAAGCTTAATATAGACAATCCCTAGGCTACTGCAATTGACTTTTTAAAAAATCGCTTTGTATCTAACCTGTACTGACTTACATCTGTATTATTATTACAGTATTACCACATATTATAAATTTTCTACTAATTCTGACATATTAGTCATTCTATATGAGGTGGCGTTGGGCTAGAAGTCGACGTATTAGACTTGTATGTTGAAAGGCTCGATTTCCAATGGGCATTAATGGCCATTCGCCATCGCAAGGTAATGGCAAACCAGTGAAATATTTTTTCTTGTAAGTTTTCTCTGGAGTAGAAGTGGTTCAGCGCCCACGTCAAGCTGTAGGTCTCTTAAATCTGTGGTCGCTACATTCCGTAAGAGATTAAACATTTAATGAAATGTAATATTTATTCAAAATCCTAATAGGATTTTACGTTGTTATGCTCTTCCAAAGTTAATATTGCTTATACCTATTTCGGATCTCTAAATAGTTTCTTTAGTAATATTATATTGCAATTCCTATTAATTTTAGATCACCAATATTTCTCCATTATAGTACCATGTTCTGGTTAATCTTTAGCTACTAGAAAACAGCCATCTAATCCACAGATTCCTAGAAATGGCCACCTTGTAAAACTCTGTTCAACAGAGTGTGTACTAAAAGTAGGTAGAGTCCGTTCACTCCAAATTGTCAGCTAAAAGATTCTTCTTTGGGTACTTTATCTTTTACGAAACGTAGCCATCGTTTCTCCTATACCTTACGCGTATAAGATACCACAGGTATAGAGGACCTACAGCTTAACGTGGATTTTATATTATAGAAAGTGTAAATATTTCTACTCCAGGGAAGATTTACTAGGCAGAATAACTGCCTTGCAAGAGCTAAAATATTAAACCCTGATATGCGGAAAAAAGAAAATAGATATCTTCTTTATCATTCTCTTCCATTATACCAATGGGTGTTTAATATTTCAGCGGACGTTTTCTACTTACTTTGATATACTTAACTACTTTTTTCCACATTTTGTATAAAAAATCCTTTTTACATACTTGCATTTCAAGAAGGGCGTATGCAGCCGTGTTTTTATATTCTCGGACTTATCAGCAGCTATTTCGTCCCATAGCTGAGAATTGGCCCCTTCTCTGCCACAAGTTTTTTCCCGGTATTAAGATAGATGCCAGATACCATGGTTATCAGAATTCTATATGAGTATCGTGGCATGCTGGCAAAGGTTAGTGTAAGATGGGTCTCGCCATTGCTTTTACTACTCCTAATGCACGTTCGAAACCATTTTTGGCGCGTTGAGAATATTAACCAGACTTGTCAATGGGGATAAAGTTTAGGTCCACCGTTATAGCCCCCAATTAAAATAACGATCAATGTAGTGACAAGTCAAGGGCTCTATCCCTCCCTCTCAATAAGTTTAAAGTCACCCTTCGTACAGAAAAAGTAATACCAGCAATTTCTTGAGATTGTCAACAAATTTTGCTGATTGATTATCTGCAGAAGGGTACTATAGTAACAAGAAAGTGTTATACAGACCCAGTAAAAGATACACTATTATAAATATGTTTATTCATGTAATAAATTGAAAATTAAGTGTCTTACTGCCCTTATTTCTTCCTGGCTTTATACCGAAATATATTCATGTTTTAGGTAATGTTTCCTGACGAGATCCACCTACGATGACATATTGTGCTTCAGTATCTCTAGTGAATTCCAAGTTGAGAGTACAGTACAGGATAGATACGGCGGCGTTAACCTTATAGGACTTGGTTGTCCCATGTTGCCAGTTCTAGGCAGTGAGTGACAATCTAAGGCTCTAAATTAACTTAAATAAACAGGTAAGACCTCCTTGAGTAAGGTATTAGCAGATAATGTGTGTATAATACAAAACGAGATTTATATTCATTGACTTTTAGTAGAAAACAACTTTCTAGGGAAATATGGTAACTTTGTATTCCATAAAAGCCCGTACTGTACTCTCAACCTGGAATTCACTATAGCCGACAGATATATTTCTACTATGTATTACTACATATTCCAACCATAACATATTGTACTTCCACACTTAGAACAAAGATGCTTTACAGGTATCGAATCTATAAAATTGCCAGAATCACAATCCTCTACTTCTGGTGCATCATAAATATTTGGATTTTAAACATACTTTTAGGTTTTTTTTCAAACTTTGTCTTATATTCATCAATTTGTTTTGTTATTCTCGACTTCAAGGAGATTTGACTTACTACTATCACTACACATCTTACTATATCCTCCACCATGATACGTGGATTATTTGAAACAGTTGTAGTCATTATTCCAGGCTTCTCGGTGCTCTTTTTGAAATCCACCAGCTTGATAGTGAAATTTTAGCAATACGAACTGTATCCTTATAGTCCTTTCAACCATTGAGACACATTTGATACCCTACCATGTATTTTCCTTATCACAAGGTACATTATCTTGTCCGTAATAATCTTTCTGGTACATTTTTACCATTGTCCTGCAACTATATTATCCTTAGTTATTATGTAATTATTAAAAAAGTATTTCCTCCTCATAACTGTTACATCTGGATGAAAACAATCGTATTCAACTGAGCTTCATGGCTTAAATGCATATTATCAAACAAACAAACTATTAACTGTTACCTCTTTAACCTGCTCCTGTACCTTTTTCTTCGATAAACCAGTTGTAAATTTATGCTAATCTCCCTACCATTTGCCTCAGTAATAATAAACAATATAGATTTTGCTAAAAGTATCCTGATGTAATGATGTAAAAATTACTTGTCGAATTCTCTAGAATGGTTTCTTTAATATGATTCTGCCAAAATATTGAAGAGACGAAATGTATAAATGTACTGGGCATTATATTCTCTGTAAGAATACCAGTGCCATTTCTTTGAACGTCAGAGGACTAAAATACAGTTATGCAATAGTAATTTTGCCAGTAAGAATAGCATTACTAAGATTTATTAATATACGCTATTTTATGTAAGTTCCTTATTGGGAAAGCTTTTGTTCTGCTGGCCGCAAGACAGTACTACATGCTGGTTCATTAGAAACACTACCAGCAATAGCTCCTACAGTATTTAACCAATGAATTTTTTATTATAATATAGAATAATACAACATCGATATCATGTCACTGTACGAGTCTTTTACTGTAGCTTAAGTGCAATTCAAGTTTGGGATGTTAGTGTCAACAGCAATAAGTATGTTATGATCTTAAAAGGGTCCCACCCTTAAATACAAAACGGTATTATTCTTCGTAGACAAGGATAGGTTTTGACTAAAAGTTCTATATTTGTATGCCTTCTTTGAGTATGTTACATTATCGGAAAATCGGGATCAGTAGTTTTATTGTTCCTTACTCTAAGGTTTTATTTGCTTAATTATGAATTTATTGGGATAATGCTTAGTGATGTGATAGTGTATTTTAATTGAATTTTTGTTAACTACTAAATGATTCCATTTAATTGCAAAACTAGACAACCTAAAATACTTACCACAAGATACAGCCATATTTAATTTATTATGGACGATATTACGAATCACAGCTGCCTGGTTGATATGCTTAATAGTTTAGATGATAGTGCGCGGGGGCGTCATCCTGCTAGTACCACATATGCCGTCTTGTATGTGTCTACAAAATTTAAATAGATTTGCCATGTCAAGATGATTTTTTTCTGCTTTTGATTAGATATGATTCAAACTTTGGTTGAGTTGAATGAGGTATGTTTAAGATGAAAAACTGCCAAGCATGCCACACAGACATCTTTCATTCATAATACCATCAATAAAAATGTAGATAGCGCAGTACTTTTTGATGTGTGTTTTGGGTTGCCTATTTGTTGAATGGTAGGCTAGTACTTTCCCGCGAATCACTCTGTATGTTTTATTATAATTTTAGGTGGCTCCAATATTGGTGATATTTGATATTACATAATCCTTTAATCTATCGAGTTTCCTTAGAACTAAATTCCACCATAGCAGAAAGGTTGTTGAGATCGGTGTAACTTGAAATCGTACATTTTGGACATTTGGTTTTTTTACGTACCTGTAAATAAACTGACGACAATGCACCGTGCGTCGCTAAATTTCATGTAGCTCTGGATCAAATGGGCGTAATTCTGTCAAATGGTGTCATTTAAAACTGAACTTAAGTGCGAACAGACGTAAGTCGAGGTACGCCTACACGGGTACCTGTAAGCTAATTAGGTTATTATTTATTATTCTGGAGTAAGATCCTGACTGAGTCAGAGCGGAAGAGGGTGCTCACAGAGAAGCATTTCATCGCCTCTCATGTGGAACTTTGTCTTGAAGAAGCTGTTAATGGACCTCAGCAACCAAGGATCCTCATCCCTGGGTTACGCGGATGACCTGGTTGTCCTAGTCGAAGAGAAATTTCTTCAGTCAGGGTACGAATGCAAAGAGCCTTGAATGTGCTAAGCAGGTGGACAGAAGGAGTGAAAGTCAGTCCGCAGAAGACCAGTGTAGTATCATTTATGCGAAGGAGTGGTTGAGACCTCTATAGTTTGGTGTCAGAGAAACTAATCTATCGGAGAGGTAAAATATTTAGTCGTCTTAGACGCTAAACCTACCTACAACCTACCAATTGAGAAAGTTATCAGAAAAGCGGTAATGACCCTGGAGGTAGTTAAACACAGTTATGACAAATCCTGGTCTCTCAAACCTAGCATGGTGCACTGGCTGTACGTCAGATTGGTTAGACTCGCCGTTACTTGTGGTATGGTGGCTCAAGGTCAAGCAAGAAACCGGCAAACTAAATCTAACCAAGATGCAAGGGCTTGCCTCTCTACTGGGGCATTGAAAACAACGACTTCCGCTGCGATAAAGTCTCTGCTAGAGCTATCTCCCCCATTCATTTTGTGATTCGTGGGGAGGTCAGACTGGGACTCTATACATTGCAATTGCTTCCTCCTGGCAGTCTTACCTGGTACATGGACGGCTCTAAAAGCGAGAAAGGTGTCGGGGTAAGCATATATGGTGTGAAACCAACAAAAAAACTTAGCTTTCTTCTTGGTAAGTGGCAGGCGGAAAAATAATAGAAGGTCCTATGTAGGTAGACGTATCTACATCCTGTCTGACAATCTGACTGCTCTGAACGTCCTTTCGAGCCTAAAGGCCTCTTCAAGACTGGTCTCAGAATGCCATGAAGCAGTTGACTTGATCTGCCAGGCAGAACACGGTGAAACTGCTTTGGGTTCCAAGTTGTTGTGGGGTCGAAGGAAATGAGGAAGCTGATGTACTCGCAAGGCTGCTACAACAAGCCCCTACAGGGGCCAGAACCAACCCTGGAGGTACCCATAAATGTACCCCGCAACTATATAAGTAATTGTATTTGCAGTTAAAATTTACTGGACTAACAAACCAGGACTAAATCATAGTAAAGCATTTATAAATGCACGTTGCTCAAAAAGACCTGAAGAACTGCTTGAACTATGCACAACACAGTTTAGAATCCTTACTGGCTTCCTAACAGAACATGCGAATGTTAAGGAACATCTCAGGAGGATCAAGAAATTCGATGGAGAACCCATATGTAGATTCTGTAATGAGGAACCAGGAACATCGATGCACGCCGAACGCAATTGCAATGCGTTGGAGAGCACAAGAAACTGCATACCATATATGGAACCGAAAGGCTTCAGCAAATACCACGTGAGAGACATGTGCACCATGTTATAGAGTACAAAGATTGGGTGGATTAGATAACCAGAGTGAGCACAATAAGCCCTTTAGGTTGCAGTGCCTCCGGAACCTATACTAGACACACCCGATGGAGGAACAAAAGAGACTAGACCAGCTTGGTACCAGCTTTCAGCGTTCCAGCAATGCAGCTGGGCAGTGAACATCTCAAATTTCTTTATCGAATCAACGTCCCATACATTCAAAAACATGAGAATATGTATGCTCGTTGTGTAATAAAGGGGTTCAGGTCTTAATTATACATATGCGGAATTTAGGAGTCAGTAAAAAGCGAAGAAATGTAAACAGTATATAGAATTAATATACAGTTGGTATATGAATGCTGGTGGAAAGTTGCAAGAACTACATAAACCTCTAAATACGAAGAATAGCATATATTAAAAGTAATGAAACTTACGCAATTGCCACAAAAATTTTAAACTGTGATACATAACCACAATTCTACTTAACAATTAAACTGTGTTTACATTTTTTTATATTATTTTCTGGTTTACAGAGGGTCTAAGAAGAATGTACCTGAAAAATTCCCTGCAAAGATATGGTCGACAGTACAGATTCTTCGTTCATAGCGTTCTCCGCTTGGCTTTCTCCCATCATGGTATGGTATAGTGAAGTGGTGAAAACCATGTTTTTGTGGTAACATTAAACTTCTCGCTTGTAAGTAGGAACAACTTAGTGGGCCTTACAGCGTATATGAAAAATAAACTATTTTTCGGTATTTTGTGCTTCGTAGGATCATTCATTTCCAGGTATGTTTAATGTCATATAGACGTCTTTTTTGTAGTCTTCTAGTACTTTGTTTAGTGGTTATTGGTTTCCAATGGTAGATTTTGGGTATTCATCTGTACCCTTTGTCATTTCAGTTTGGTTATTCTTTTAATAATGCTAGTTACTTATGTACTTCATATTTCTTACTTAAGTGCTTTTACCTAACATGATTTATGCCATCCTCCTTTCGGATACAAGAAAGCCATTTACGATTCTTTTCGTTAAAGTTACTGTCGCGATAATTTTTTCTTCTTCTTTATTTTTTACTTTAGGATATAGGCCTAGAGTTTGTATCGTGTTTTCCAATTGAAGCACGTTGCGTTGCCTTCAATCCTGTCTATGAGTTACTTCCACTTCGCTTTTCATTCTTCTTCTTCTCAGCCTTCATTGGTCTATTGTTGAACAAATACTTCCCCGACGCTTCCCCAATTCCTTTTATTCTGCTTCTTATTTCTTTAGTTTAATACAGAAAATAGAAACTAGTTTTAACGGAACTATAGAAGAAATGTATACGAATCTAAAAGAAATTCTACATAATGCCGCCAGAGAAGCTGTAGGAATGAGGAAGGAAAGAAGACATAGAGAAACCATATACTGGTGGAACGAGGCGATAGAGAAGCTGGTAAATGACGATGGGTTATTATACAAAAAATGGCTGTCTTCAAATGATTAAGAAGACAGGAAAACGTACACGAGACAAAATCACCCATTGAAACAAACGATAAAAAGAAATAAGAACTATTACTGGGGAAACAAATGCAGAGATATAGCCATGCTACGGGAACTTCGCGATCAAGAGAAGCATGGAAAACAGTAACATCAATGAAGAGAAATACAAACGACAGAACAGTTTTTTATCCTATAGGAATGGAACGTTGGAAGAAGTACTAGAGAGACGTACTAATGAAAAAAAGAACAGAATGAATTAATGTTACACAACTACAAAATGGAAGAACAGCAAGTGGAAAAGGCTACGGTAGAGGAAGTAAAGACAGCAAAGCGTGGAATGAAGAACAAAAAATATCCCGGTCCTGAGGTATTGCCATTGAACTTGTAGAATACTCTTCGGAAATACTACTACAAAATATAGAAAATATATTTTTATTATACTTATCTGAAAACACCTTGTTTTCATCTGTTTTTACAAAGACGTAAGGGTGGCATTTTCAGAACAGCGCACGGAAAATTTTTCCCGATCTCCGTTTTTTTTTCGTGCGCTAAATAAAAAAATACAATTGAAATTAATTATAAGAAAAAACAATTATTTATTTATAACACTTTTCTGATAACAACAACAACATAATTAGTATATTTAGGAATCGTTGGTAACAAATCAGCACTGGCTTGTGCCGCTAGCTCTAATATGTTCATAGGAATATCTGGATTTTCTTCCGAGTACATTTTTTAAAACTAACATGAATTAAACTGACAGAAAATAAAACAATGCCGAGAATAAATATATCGTTGCTATGGAAATGTTAATCATGTTTGGTACTATTACGATGTATTATGATTACTTTGAAAATAAAATGTTCTAAATTTACTGTTTATCCTTTTTTGCGTTGTTTTCAGATAAGTATAATAAAAAGTATCGTTCATTACTCGTCCGGAAATGGATTTTTCCGTGCTTGCATGACTTCCCGTGTTCGGCTTCGCCTCACACGAGAATTTGTCACGCGCGCACGGAAAAATCCTTATTTCCAGACTCCTAATGAAATATACTATTATCTAATTTTGACACATAAAGTGACACTTTTCAAAACTGTCTGACGTTAGGAAACGCTTTACTTTTCGTAACTAGTTACGTAATGAAAAATATTTCGTAGCCAGTGATGAAAATTTCATTTTATCACCAGTTAATATAGCATCGAAACTTTCATTATTAATTTAATACGACTTATGTCGTATGGCGTTTCTAAGGAAATTAGTTATGACGTTTAATGACAAATCAACTGGAAAATTATAAAACTATGTTTTGGTCAAAATTAGATAAAATCTTGTATGCAACACGTTATGAAATGTTATTTTGTGTAACTCTTGTGATATTGCAGAATCTAGCTCGCTACGCTCGCTCGTCCTGCTAGTATTCCATTTCGTTACATAAAATAACCCTTTTCATAACTAGTTACATAAATAGCTATTACAAAACGTCAGGAACACTTGAAAACCCCTAAAATATGGAAATTTTGATTCTTAAGCCTAATTTTTAAGAAATATAGCAAATAGGTTTGTAATAATTATAGGTATAGGAGAATCAGCATATTAGCATGCTTGGGAAGACTGTACGGACGGATTGTAAAGAAATAAATAGAAGGTGAAATGGAAGAAGTAGAAGAAGCAAATGGATTCCGATCCACAGATTATACCTGGACCATCTCTTCAGTGTAAAACAACTGATGAAAAAACAATTAGCACGCGGGAGAGTAATACAGACAGCAAATTATTGGGTAGGTAGTGGAATTTTACACCACGTATGAAGCAGAAACGTGGGTGTTAAACAAACAAATATCAGAGAGGGTAAGCGCCAAAAAAATGAATTACGGGAGAACGTGCTGTCAAGTAAGCAGGTTGGCCCGCGTGAGTACCAATGAAGAAATTAAAAATAAAATGAACATCGAACACACGCTAAATAACAGTATTGACAAGAAGAAATTAGTATGGTATCTAGAACAGCAGGTGGCCGGAGAAAATATTTAACTGGATGCTTCCGGAAAGAAGGAAAAAAGGCAGACCACGTACATAGTGGAAAGATGGTAATATACAAGCCCTGATGAAGCAAGAACTGAGAGAGCGAGATTAGGAGGACCGAAAGAATTGGAATATAGGGTGCGAGGAACGACCGACTAAGGTGTAACCAGCTCGCATATATATGTATATATATATATATATATATATATATATTGCTATGTACAACTCCATATGCTTATTGTTTCACCTCGGCTTAAACTTCTCTTCTCGGGGTTTCGTGGCTTCTTTTATGCTTCTATACATCTAATTATACTCAAACACTTCAATAAAACTGCCCGTACTTTAACTTCGTTTATTTTAACAACTTTTACAAAATATGAAATGTATTATGCCAAATGTGATACGTTGTATGTTAATTTAATATAATTTGTTTGCTCGGGTGTGATTTTCTAGGTGAAGCCTGATCACACCTCCGCTTGATTCAAATATTAGAATTCGAATAAATATTTTCCACCCTTATTTATCAAGAACCATAACAACCCTCCTTTTATAATACTTGCCCTATTGGAGTTCACCCTTTTGATCACATGAACATATTTACGTTCGCCATTCGAACTTGATTATTCCAACGCTACCTCCAATAGAACAACCATTTAACAAATCTACTAGCACATGAATACCTAATGAGGAGATCCATAAGTAAAAATATGTACACATACTTACATGCAGTGCACTGACGGTACACCTACGACCTGCTCATAAAGTTACCATAGCAATATATATATATTGTTGTGAAATAAGTTTTTAAATAATTAAATAATTAAATAGCCCCACGTTGGCTCTTTATAAATAGATGCTGTGTAAGTTGTTATAAATATTAATTAAACATAAATAAATTCATAAGCTAAAATTCACGTTGGTAGCGCCCATAATACACATTATATTAATTATTTGTCAAACGAAGAACTTAAATTTTAATCTACATCAGCATACATTCTTATAAAAAAATCTCAGGGTTCTAATAAATATCTTAATTTTCGTGGCTTCGCCCAAAATAATTATGTAATTATTATTATGAATAAAACAAATAAATAAATACAGAAAATACTTGTGAACTTATCATAATTTCCAATGGTTGTGGAACGTATTATACAGCCTACTTCCTCGGAACTGCATACGGTTGCATTATTTTGGCCTTGATGCCGTCATTTCAAATCTACGCGTCTCTCGCTGCATTCCCGAAGACCGTTGAAGATGTGATTCTCTCAGCTTTGTAAAATGTGTTAATATCCAAGGGAACACTTCAATAACCATATGTGAATGCATAAGTAATTCAGGTAAGTGAATATAACTTAAGTGAAGATTTCTATTAATCAATTTTTTAATCGAATTACTTTCTTTACAGGAACTTTTGTAAATTAAAACACTTTCGAAGAATTAATATCAGGTGAGTTTTATTATTATCAAGGAACAAACACTTCACATAATTTACTATTAAATTAAATTAAACTTCATTAAAAACAAATAAACTATAACCTCAAAATTACTTAATAAACATAACTTGACCACGCCTCAAAATTTGCAAAAATCGACTTAAATGGTTCTAATTCAAATTTCAGAGCGATTACAAACGCGTGCTATCACTTCAAGCAGCTAGAACCGACTGAATTCCAAAAATGGGCCTAAAGATCAACTACAAATTAAAAATGGACCAATGGCCTTCCAGGACCTTATCTTTTAAATCAACATATGATTTTAAACAAATTAAAATTGCTTATAACAACATAAACAATTTACAAATTAACAAAAAAACCTCAGAATCGTGATCTCGGAAAATTTACGAATCTTCTGATATAATTCATGACAAAAAAAATTACATGTGTTTAAAAATTGTAGGTGCACACAATTCTGTTATTAAGTCTCAAAATAAAAAAAAAACAGTTACAAATCCCTACATACAACCCAATTACAAAAATTTATATGCTGCATATCTGCTAATAACAATATAATAAGCAATAACCAAATCATAACCTCTCAATCCATATTCTTTACCTAAATTTTATTATTCGTAAATAAACAACATAATTTAACTAAACGAAGGTACTTCAACACTTCCCTTCTGTAACACATAAACTACTTAAAACAATAACGAAATCTCAATTCACAAATCAAACTTGACAAAAATATATCAACAAAAGGTAAAATACAAAAATTACACCAATTTACATTTCAGGGCTCCTATACTACCCAGGACACCCCAAATTCATCATCTTCGTGAAACATAGACGTCCCCATCACTATTCATAACCGAATATCCACAAGCACATCACTATGACAACTAATAAGTCACATCGTAAGACATTCCGAAGATCGGACAAGACCTTTTATGTTAATAAGGTTTACATTTATCGAATATAATAATAATAACCTTTTATATAACATAGCTTCCATAACAACCAAGTTAGTCACTCTCAATTTCAGATACAATCTGGATTTCTACATCAAAAACAGTATCATTTGAAATATAATTTAATTATTACGTAGAAAATAGTACCTAATCGAATCATAACATAGACAACACCAAGAAGATAGGGTAAATAACATAATATAGATTAAATAACATAGCAATATATATATATATATATATATAAATTATGCGGTTCTCTCGACATCATCGGTTCATCAAACATATAGTTTACCTAGAGGTTGTCAGTTTGCCTCATTGTATGACCACAGTATCTTCATTTAAGTGAAGCTATTATTTCAACAACATCCTTGAATTCTGTTCTTTTTTTGTGGATCCATTTCTTTTCATTTTCTCCGTTTCTTTTTCGATCGCATTTGTCGTTCTATGTTTTTTTGCGATTTGGCGTTTTGTACATATTTGCTTTTGTTATTATTCATGTCTGGGCGGGAGTACGCATTGGTCAAATACTCGCGGTCGTAGGTGGAACAGCATTTTTCGTTTTTTAAGATGAATGATGACAAAGGCTACCCATCTCGGCTAACTTCACACGTTTAGTTCTCTTTCTTTATTTAGGTTTATTGTCTGAGTTATACGTATTCTTTGACCTTCTCCAAACTACTGTTCCCAACTAAACTGTGATCGGGTTCGTCCATATAGGTCACCACTTTAGTTTTTGATTCCTTCTTCTATTTTGTTATATATATTGCTAAGTTATTTACCCCAAAGTTATGCAATTATTCTAAACTATAGTTATACTATGTTAGTTTTAATTCGTAACACTTGTATGATGTGATTTTTTCTTCGTAATGATTAACTTATATATAAAAGGATACTATTTTGGAGGTAGAAATCCAAATTATCCCTGAAATTGAATTTAGTTAGCCTGATTATCATGTAAAGAATGCTATTTGAAAGGCTATAATGATTAAAAATGATAAATGTATACCGGATTAGAGTAAAAGATAGTGTACAAACTTCGGAAAGTGCTACGTAGTGCCTTATTTGGTTTCGAAGTAAAGTTGTGGGTGGATATTCCTTAGGGAATGGTGTTGAGACGTCTATGTGCGGAGTAAACGATGTTTTGGGTTGTCCTGGGCAAAATTGGAAGCCCTAGAATGTAGTTTTTTGTATTTTTAAGTTTCTGACATTTGATTTATTTGTATTGACAAGGTTAATTTGTATTGAAAGAGTTGTGATGGTTTTGATGTAATTCTGGATTGTATAAAGGAAGGATAGCAGCAGTTTTGGTGGTTAGAATGACTTTGTTTATTACCTATTTATAAAATTATAAAGATTTTGTATTTTTGAGGTTAATTTTGACTGTCACTTAATTATTTTACGTATAATAGATGTGCAGGGTGTTATTGTATATTTGTACATTTGTTTGTGATTAATGTTGATGTTGAGATGGTTGTTTTTAAGTTTTAAATGAATTTTGCCTAAAATTAATAATTTTTAACACGTGTTTATTTTTTGTTTTAATCCATAGGGTAAGTCATATTAAAAATTTTGTAATTTTCGCAAAATTGTGATTCTGAAAGTTATTTATTGTAATTTTGTGTATTAATCCAGTTTTAACAATTTTATAATGTACTAGATCAGCTGGAGATCAATTTGATATTTTTCTGTTCTGAGATTGGTGCATTTTTGATTTGAAAGTAGGATTTGCTTGAATTTGGAAAGTTTTAGTCTGTTTTGAATGCTCGAAGAGTCAGCACGCATTATTTGTGAGCTCCGATATTGAATTTAGAGAGTCCTAAAGGCTAATTTTGCAAATTTTGGGCGGGGCCTAAGTTTATTTACAATTTGTGTTGAGGTTAAGTTAATGTAAACTTAACAAAGTTCAAAAATGTTAAAATATCAGTATGTGATGTGTTTATTATGTGTTGAAAGAAATTAATAGATTTCATTTAAGTTCAATTTACCAAAAAAGTGTTTTTATTCTAAAAGAATTTAACTTACCTGGAGTTTGGAGGTCAAATTGTGTTGTGTAATCCCAACGTTCCTGGAATAGATAAAGTTATAGTTCTTCGAACGCAATTTTGGGTTAAATTAATAGATCAATTTACAAATCTACCTACCTGATCTGTTTCTTATATTTAAACAAAAGTTGTTGAAGTGTTTCATTGGATGTTTACAACACTTAACCAAAAAGTTGTAAGAATCATTTGTCAACGATGCTGGAAGCAGTCAAGGAATGCAGTGATCGAAGTATGGATCTGAGCAATCGCGGCGATGTCGAATTTATGCAGTCATTGCAGTTATGAGAAATTCTGATGTACAGCCCGTTCCAAAATTGTTGGATTTCAGATAAGTTTACAATTAATTTATGGATGTGGTTGTTTTACTTGTTATTGTGATTAGATAACTATCTTCGGAGACGCCAGGAAACTAACCCTGAGATCTTTGTTATTATAAAGTATGCTGATGTAAACTGAAAATTAAGTTCTTACTTTGACGAACAATTCATTTTAATTTGTGTTATTGGCGCAACCAACGTAAAGATTTATTTATTTTTATAACAATTGACATAGCAATTTTTCATTTTGAGCTAGCCAAAGTAGGCCGATTAAATAATTTAATTAATTAGTTATTCTTAAAAAACTTACACGGCAATATATATTTATATATATATTTTCCATCACATACGTGCATACCGGTAGCACACAGCGTTCACACGCTGTTTGTTTTAAATTATTGGTAAGGTTTAGATTATTCATAATATAGTTCAACTGCTCAAGACCTACCAGCCTAATTCTATATGCCTCGCAATTTAATCTGTTTGTTCTTTTTCTACAATTTAATTTAGTGTTCAAGATACATACACTCATGTATAGCGCCAAGGGTTTGTCTGTTGATGATAGATTTTATTTCATATCAAAGAAAGTTGTTTGTATTTCTATTTTTACTTTTCTGTACAACACTACTTTAAGTTTTTAAATTGGGAATTACAATAATAACTAACTTTAATTTAAAATAAATTAACGATATTCTGTGATGTACTCTATTGCACAAGATGGCGGAGTAGCATCAAAATAAACAACTTAATGCAATTAGGGATTCAATATTTGATAATTGGTTTGATATTTAATAAAAAAATATTCAATAACTAATAACTATGGGTGTGGAATAATTTTATGATAAATTACATCTAATCAAAAAAAAAAACCTTCATCGTATAAGACATATTTCTGTAATACTATGTTTGCTACAGCGCCATAAAGGCATTAGAAAATATGCTTAGGAATTAATCAATATGTTAAACGTCTGTTTAAGGAATGAGAATAACCACCTGTTAATCCCTAGGAAAGTCCACGATTTCTTTAATTAATTGATATATAAAGGTGCCGTTCGACAGCCGCTTATATTAAGGAATTCTTTCATATATGTTTCGAAAGTAAATGAGAATCTACAAGTACAATAAATGAAAATTTTAATTTAAAACCGAAATACACGAACTCATCTTTAAAAACAGGAAACTCTCAGTCGATGTTTATTTAAATATTCCACAGTATTAAAAATTATAGCTACGTAGTCGAGTTCTACTTATAACCTTGTTATTTTACCAAAGCGACGGCCCAAGTACAACTGGGTACGACTGCATGATATATGGTCATCATGTATCGGACCCCCTGTTGAGACGCCTATGATATACCAGTGGCGCACCTGTCTCTATTTATCCACTAATCCTATAAACATATGAGCGTTTCTACTAAACCCTAGACCAAATTCCTAATTTTAATTTATCAACTCTCGAGACAAATATGTTCTAATAAATATTCCTGGCTAGTTTGAGCTGTATTAAACCAGCTTGGAGCCTGAAAAATGCCGAGAATGAACTAATTATACTCAGGAAAAATTATTGAAATCCAGAATGTGGATATATACGCCTATGCGATTATCAACGTGAATGTGTCGGCTAACTGTGCGTTGGCACCATGTTTAGGACTAAATTATTGAGGAAAATAAAGTATATACTTAAGAACAATGACATACAGCCAAAAGACCAACGCAATATACATACGGAAGTGCTTAACTGATTCATGTAGAAAGAAATGCTTTCAAGCTTTAATGAATACTTATATTTCTAGTTTAAACAATATAAAATATTCAAATAGTTTATAGTAGATCTTGAATAAGTTGCCTAATGTAATGGAAAACAATTATATGTAAAACATTTAGCAAATACTTCAAAATTATGTAAAGTATGAAATTGATAAATTGCTAATAGGCTGTACAATTTAAAATAAGATTAATCAGCTTAACGTAATATTAATAATTTACGTTATAAATGTTGGCAAATTATTTTCCAAATACATACTAAAAAAGTACATTCTCTATGCTGCAGTTTCTTATGATATTTATAAGCTATTGTTGTTGCAAAATTTAATAACTTGGATTAGTATCTTTCTTTATCTCAGAATTTACACCTTTATATTATTTCTGTGATATTGGAAGCTTTCATGGAGTTTGTACGGCGTCTAGCAATAGGTATAAAGTCTTGTTGGCTTGTTGCAGATACCTTTTGCATGATTACTTCAACATTAGGGACTCTTGTGTTATGATCGTCGCAGGTTCGAATCCAAAGTAACTAAGTTTCGTAATTAAAAATACTAAAGAGATTTGATACATTTAATAAAGAAAGTCCGACCTATAGACAACGCAAATAATCTACCCCTGTTTTTTTCTATTAAAATAATAATTAAATTAATAAGCTGCAGAAAATCTTAGCCGGTTAATATCAAGCAAATACACTTCCTTTATGAAATACTGGTTAAATTTAGATCCAGTTGCTCGGTTAAAACAAACAACGAAAAGAAAATACACACAACAAGTGGTTTTCTGTAGGTGAAGTCGTGTTTTTTTCAACCGCAACCAACAGGGGCAGGCCAATTAGCAACCAAGATACCTAAAAGCGTTGGAGTAAAGGATTAAGGAGATCAGCAGCTTCAGCCGAAATACTTCAAAGCGCAATCAGCAGTGGAAAACCGTAAGCAGACGAGATACCTCAAAGTGCTGAGCAGGGTAAAGTGTTAAGGAGACCTGCAGCTGCAGCCGAAATACCCCAAAGCGTAATTAGCAGAAGAAAACCCGTAACCCGCTAAGATACCTTGAAACTCTAGGAAAGGTAAACGGTTGAGAAGATCTGTAGCTGCAGCCGAGATACATCGAAGCACAATCAACAGTAGAAACCCGTAAACAGCCGAGATGCTTTAAAGCGCTGGGCAAGGTAATGGATTATGGAGACCTGCAGTTGCAGCCGAAATACCTCAAAGCGTAATTAGCAGCAGAAAACCCGTAACCCGCTAAGATACCTTGAAGCTCTAGGAAAGGTAAAGGGTTGAGAAGATCTGCAGCTGCAGCCGAGATACATCGAAGCACAATCAACAGTGGAAACCCGTAAACAGCCGAGCTGCTTTAAAGCGCTGGGCAAGGTAAAGGATTATGGAGACCTGCAGTTGCAGCCGAAATACCTCAAAGCGGAATCAGCAGTAGAAAACCGTAAGCAGACGAGATACCTCAAAGCGTTGAGCAAGGTAAACTGTTAAGGAGACCTACAGCTGCAGCCGGAATACCTCAAAGCGTAATTAGCAGGCGAAGACCCGTGAGCAGCTGAGATACCTTGAAGTGCTAGGAAAGGTAAAAGGTTGAGGAGATTTGCAGTTGCAGCCGAGATACATCAAATCACAGTTAACAGTGAAAACCCGTAAACAGCCGATATGCTTCAAAGCGCTGGGCAAGGTAAAGGATTAAGGAGACCTGCAGTTGCAGCCGAAATACCTCAAAGCGCAATCAGCAGTGGAAAACCGTAAGCAGACGAGATACCTCAAAGCGTTGAGCAAGGTAAACTGTTAAGGAGACCTACAGCTGCAGCCGGAATACCTCAAAGCGTAATTAGCAGGTGAAGACCCGTGAGCAGCTGAGATACCTTGAAGCGCTAGGAAAGGTAAAAGGTTGAGGAGATTTGCAGTTGCAGCCGAGATACATCAAATCACAGTTAACAGTGAAAACCCGTAAACAGCCGATATGCTTCAAAGCGCTGGGCAAGGTAAAGGATTAAGGAGACCTGCAGTTGCAGCCGAAATACCTCAAAGCGCAATCAGCAGTAGAAAACCGTAAGCAGACGAGATACCTCAAAGCGTTGAGCAAGGTAAACTGTTAAGGAGACCTACAGCTGCAGCCGGAATACCTCAAAGCGTAATTAGCAGGTGAAGACCCGTGAGCAGCTGAGATACCTTGAAGCGCTAGGAAAGGTAAAAGGTTGAGGAGATTTGCAGTTGCAGCCGAGATACATCAAATCACAGTTAACAGTGAAAACCCGTAAACAGCCGATATGCTTCAAAGCGCTGGGCAAGGTAAAGGATTAAGGAGACCTGCAGTTGCAGCCGAAATACCTCAAAGCGCAATCAGCAGTAGAAAACCGTAAGCAGACGAGATACCTCAAAGCGTTGAGCAAGGTAAACTGTTAAGGAGACCTACAGCTGCAGCCGGAATACCTCAAAGCGTAATTAGCAGGTGAAGACCCGTGAGCAGCTGAGATACCTTGAAGCGCTAGGAAAGGTAAAAGGTTGAGGAGATTTGCAGTTGCAGCCGAGATACATCAAATCACAGTTAACAGTGAAAACCCGTAAACAGCCGATATGCTTCAAAGCGCTGGGCAAGGTAAAGGATTAAGGAGACCTGCATTTGCAGCCGAAATACCTCAAAGCGCAATCAGCAGTGGAAAACCGTAAGCAGACGAGATACCTCAAAAGGCCGAGCAAAGTAAACTCTTAAGGAGACCTGCAGCTGCAGCTGAAATACTTCAAAGCGTAATTAGCAGGAGAAGACTCGTAAGTAGCCGAGATACTTTGAAGCTCTAGGAAAGGTAGAAGGTAGAGGAGATTTGCAGCTGCAGTCGAGATACATCAAAGCACAATCAACAGTGGAAACCCGTAAACAGCCGAGACGCTTTAAAGGGCTGGGCAAGGTAAAAAATTATGGAGCTCTGCAGCTGCAGTCGAAATACCTCAACACACAATCAGCAGTGGAAACCTGTAAGCAGCCGGGATACTTCAAAGCGCTGGACAAGATAAAGGATAAAGGAGAGCTGCACCCTAAATATTATTTGCTATGCTGATGATGCCATCTTAGTAGCGGACAGTGAGGACAAGCTGCAAAGGTTGTAACATCAGTTTCTTACTACCGCAAAATATGGAACGTGCAGGACGCAGGTATCCAAGGAAAAAACCAAGTGCATGATAATATCAAAAAACCTTGTTAGGTGCAAATTGGAGATAGAAGGAGCGGGAATTAAACAGCTATTGACACACACTTATTTAGGAAGTACAATAGCCAAACAGTTAGAGGTGCAAGAATATCAGGCCACTTAAGGGACATGTTCTAGAAAAATAGATATATAAGCGTTGACAACAAAGTTAAGGTATATAAGAGCGTAGTAAGACCGGTAACAACGTATGCTACGGAGACCCGAGCTGTTACCCCAAGAACAAAGTGTATGCTACAAACAACCGAAATGCGAACCGGGCAGACCACCTAAGCGTTGGATTGAAAGCTGGGCCTCATCTTAAGTCGGAACGCCCTCTTAAAGAGATATACGTCAACGAAACGAACAGGCAAAGCCTGCATAAAGTGGAAGAAGAAGAGAGAGTGAGAGCTGCAGCTGGAGCCGAAATACCTCTAAATGCAATCGGCAGTGGAAACCTGTGAGCAGTCCAGATACTAGTGCTAGGAAAGGTAACGGGTTAAGGAGATGTGCAGCTGCAGCAAAGATATCTCAAAGCACAATCAACAACTCATACCCGACTAGACTTCCTGCGCCCATTTGGCTATCGCCTGGTTCACCATCGTCCAGTTAACCGTCATCCAGGTGACTATCGCCCATTCGCCGTCGCCTTATTAACCATATCTGTCCCGCATAGAGTATTCGTCATTCTATCGTTTCTTTTGAAGATTTCCAAATTTATAGCAAATCTTAGTATTCACGCGTTGCTCCACGGCGACTAACAGAAACACGATGTTGCACAGAAACTAACAGCTATTCGAACTTCGTTTGGCCACCATCTATTGATAAAACTGTAAACTATTATATGCTGCTTTCTTTTTGGTTTATTTCACCTAACTATAGTACTGCAACACCAATCCAAGAATTAGATTGCCAAACCTCATACAACAGATAAATAAAATTAGAGTGGGTCATAACTTTAATGTGACAATCTTGCTTATTTTTAATCATGAGAACGTGCTTACCATAAGATGTTTAAAATACATTTTAAAATCAAATAACAAAAATTTAATTGCATTGCATATTTGATTTATAATTTTGTCCACCAGATTTTCGGCGCCCATTTGGCTATCGCCCTGTTTACCGTCACCCAGGTGCCCATTCACCGCCGGCTAGTTAACCGTGTCTGCTTCATACACAGTGTTCGTCATTCTACAACCTTCTTTTGAAGATTTTCCAATTTATAACAAAGCTTGGTATTCACGCGTTACTCCATGACGACTGATAGAAACACGATGTTTACGCTAGCGCCCTGTACAGAAACGAACGTACTTACCATAAGGTTTTTACAATACATTTTAAAGACAAATAACAAAAATTTTATTGCTTTGCATATTTGATCTATAACATTGTCGACCAGATTTTCGGCGCCGATTTGGCTATCGCCCTGTTGACCATCGCCCAGTTGTCCGTCGCCCTGGTGACTATCGCCCATTCGCCGCCGGTTAGTTAACCGAGTCTGCTTCATACACAGTGTTCGTCATTCTATAAGTTTCTTTTGAAGATTTTCCAATTTATAGCAAACCTTGGTATTCACGCGTTGCTCCTTGACGACTGACAGAAACGCTAGCGTCTTGCGCAGAAACGAACAGCTGTACGAACTTCCGCTTGGTCACACTCTATTGATAAAACTGTGAACTACCTATTACATCCTGCTTTACTTTTAGTTATTTTCCATGTAACTATTATGCTGCAACACTAATCCAGGAATTAGATTGCCAAACCTCATACAACAGATAGATAAAATTAGAGAGGGTCTTTAATGTGGCAACCTTGTTTACTTTTAATCATGGAAATGTACTTACTATAAGTGTTTGGAATACATTTTAAAGACAAATCTTCATGTTACCTTTGAAGTAATTTAATTTACTGTTTGATTTTCTGTAACAATGTAATAAGAATCTACCAATCACTTTCGCGGTTTAAATTCGATTCTACATCTAGTTGTATTTACACAAGCGAGGAAAATTATTTATTGATCAAACCTTACATTTTTCGGTTTAGCATATGTTTGATCGTTTTTGCTTGCTTTTTTAAATTTTGTATTTCTATGTTACCTACTTTATTCAAGAGAAACATTTAATTAAGAGCTTTAAATTAATATGTCTAACTTTAGTGGTTGTAGTTGTCAATTTGGTAGTAACTATTTTATTCGACATGTTGGTCGTTTATCTTGGAAACAACTGAATTTGAATATACCTGTGTGTTAGGCAAAAAAACATAAAAATTCCCTAAACCTAAATTTGCATGGAATTTGAGAAAAACGCCGCGTGTACCATCGAGTTCAAAATATGAATAATATGTTATATCACAAATACATTTATTAACTATGCAAATATTCTAAGTTGGTGTTGTTAGTGTCTAAACGGGTCATAATGATCATATTTCATTGACTAATGGCGGCTTGTATTTTAGAAACAAGGTACAATACGTAACTACAGAAGTATTCAGAAGTGGGCATGCGGCTTCTTACGTCATCTTTTGACATTTTCCAAAAAGACAATGGCATCGTAAAAAATTGCTTCCCGGTAGTTTCAACTTGAAACAGAATTATTTCTTTTATAAAGCAACATAACTTTTTGGTGGGTTTGTAAATTTTACAAAAGACAGAAGGTATAATAAATAACCAACAGGAAAAAAATGGCAAACCGTCCACTCTTCCACATAAAACTTGTTACCCCCTTTTCTAGCTATTTTATATTTTATGATTCTACTTGGTAATCCAAAAATTAGAAATTATTTCAGCGTAGTGCACAATTCACGTGTGCATTCGTATGTTAAAATTCTTATTTTCTCTCTTTAGCAGCAACCGAATCAAAATATTTAACCACGGCCATTTGCGGTTCACAAATTTGTGTTAATAATGACCGAACATGGTCATAAATACTTGTTGTTAGTGGAAATAAGGGACTATATTTTACACGTCGCATATAATTTACCTTCATTTGAAATAAACGACTTGGTCGTTTTTTAACTACCATAAAAATATTTTCCAATCAATAAAATGAAACAATGACATGCAAAACGGAAATGTACATAATTAAACCGAGTCATCTTTTAATTGTAAAACCAATGTTGGTATATTTCAAGGTATAAATTAAGGAATACATTATCACCGTTGAGGACTGACATAAAAATGATCTTTGAGGATACCTGTATGGCCCATTATTTTGTTTTGCATGGTCGCTGTTTGCCGTAGCTCAATGACCACCGCCAATTAGGCGTCAAGCCAAATCTAACCAATGCATTATCCAACAACAAAGACATGGTAATATTATTATTGTCTGGCAGGAGAAATGGCCGTTTGAATCACTAACCGCTGTAGAAACCTGGGTAGAATTACACGAAACACTTTGGACTTGGAATTTGTATGCATGTAGCCTAGGTTCATAGAAAACTTGCGGTAATTTATCATATAATAATCAGATTAAGATGGTTTAAAATAAAACGATGAGTTTGCTTTGACTTTGTGTTTATGTTTCTTTAATTTAACGTATGTAAATTAAACGAAATCCCCCTAAAGGAGATTTTACACCGGCCTGGAATTTAAAACCTAGTACAGCAGCGTTTCCCAAACTTTTAGGTTTCGCCTCCATTTTTATCAAGACGGAATTTCTAACTTTTCCGAGTGCTGTAGAATGATCCAGAAATTGTAACATTGGGGACAGAACGTATAAAACAATTATGCATGTTCAGTTAGGTTAGCTTACTAGTAAGCGTAGCAGCGAATAGATGAGTAATATTTCGTTTGTGTCCTGTAGCACCTAAGTGATTTAAAATCTGCACAAATATTTGTCAAGTATGGAAAGAATTTCAGAAAATGTGAATTTATTTCATATTTATTTCATAATTCTCTCATAATTATACAGTAAACTCTCGCCTTGAGGGGAAAAACTGGGTTGGTGTTTGTACTAGTGGAACATCGGCGATGGCAGGAAAATATGATTGTCTATAAGCACATATACGCAAAAAAATCCAAATGCCACTTGGCACCATTATATAATGCACAGGGAATCACACGCTTCGAGAGGAATTAGCCCAAGACTTCATCTGGTGTTATCCATTGTAACTTCTGTTGTAAATTATATAAAAACAAGGCCTATAAGAGCAAGACTATTTTCTACAATGTGCTGCGATATGGGCACTGAACATGCAGCACTATTATTTAATTGCGAATCTCGGTGGTTATCACGTGGAAAAGTTATACGACGAGTTTTTGAACTTAGACAGGAAATGTATGGGTTTTTTGAAAAGGAAAATTGCAACGTTATCGGAAATTTTCTTAACGAACTGTTCGGAATGAAGGTGACTACCAATTTTGAAATATTAAATGTTTTAGATACGCAGTCGCAAAGATATGATAGTCATATATTATAATTATCAGATAAAATTAAAGACTTTTCGCAAAAAATGAAACTTTGGCCTAACAAGATAAACAGAGATAACATAAAAATGTGTCTTAATTTAAAAACATTTATTAACTATAACAAATCAAGCCATACAAATGTATGTATCTTTTTTAGCGTCATAGCATTTCGGCGAACCGTCATTTATGGTATGGCTTTGATTCCTTACTATTAGCGCGAACAATTTTCCATCGGGTTAGCCACCATGAAATCTAAGCTGAAAACCTTCTTTCAAATTTCTGTCATTCGGATTCGAGGTTGAATTGTAGGTCTCTCGCGTTTATACTTTAGTGCTGAGGAGAAACACGTATCAGAAAACAAGCCGTTGCCCAGAAATAGGATGAGACGGCCGTTGGCAACAAAGACACTTAAAAATGGCTGTAAGCACCTAAAGATAAGTTTTCCAAGAAATAAGAAGCCATTTCCTAGACCTTTAGAACGTCCTAAATTTCAATAATCATTTAAGAATTAAAGACAATTTAATTTAAAGTAAAATATTATTAACGTACAAAAAACATTAAAGTTCTGTTTGAAATATTACAAATTTCGAAAATATTTGTATTGTGTGGTTGCTACAACTCTTTCTATTAAGACGAACAGTCTTAAAACCGATTAAAATTACAGATATGTTTTTTATTAGTATTGTTTACTCTGTAACAAAAAATACAAAAATTTTCTGACTTTATTATTACTCTAAACAAGACAACATAGAATGCGGTGTACTGTCTCAATACTTTTAAAATAATTTTATGTTTTTCTTATTTATCAGTTATCATCACTCATTTTACTTGATGGAAAGGAACTGTATAAATACTTATGTATCTGGCCCTTCTCCGTAACTAATTTCTCTATTTAATTAAAGTTTTAAGTGCATAATTCTGAAAGTATTGTTAATATTTCTTATACTATACATACGGAGCTTCGTATTTCTTATATAAATATTGTATTTTCTTTTCCGACGACTAATTTGTGTAACTAATGAGTATGTATTCCCTCGGCGTTTCAGGTTCTTCTACCCAGGTTGTTGTTGTTTTGAATAAGCGAGATCTACGACGTGGTTTTCTAAGAATCTCGGTGTACACTCGGTACACCGTTACTATGAATAAGCTTATATGGGGCAGTTTCAATCCCAGTAGTGATTTTTATTGTGTCGCACTGGAGCTACGGCTTTACTTCTTATTAGACAGGCGCGCAAATTTTTCCCCTACAGAAAAATATCTATCTTGATAGTAGTGAACAATTCTGCGTAAACCTGTTAATTGTAACTAGAATTTAAAACCACTATCGAATGGTTAGGTTTCAGACAGACATTTTCGGTTCATCCAAAATTTGTTAACTGATTTTAAACTCACGAGAAATATTATTTTAATATTACCTTTGACTATTCAAAATTATAGACCCACAACGTTTACGAATTGGTAAATCTCGTGAATTAGTAGCAGACGATAGCGGCAGAAGGTACTGATTGTACTGACGAATTGGATTATTTTGTGTATTTTTCGGTCGTTTCTTTTTCCTAAATTTTTTCTGTAAATGTTTTCTTGAATTTTTTGTGGGGGTTTTTCTCCTTGGATTTTTCCTGAATTTTTTCCTGGGTATTACCCTGTATTTTTTTCCTGAATTTTAAGACGTGTTTTTTTTCCTGGATGTTTTTCCATGAATTGTTTTCCTTGGAATTTTTACTACATTCAGTTTCTTTGTATACGCGCACTAATATTAAAAAGTTTAGAAAAACATTACGATGAATAAAAGCGCAGGACGAGTTTTAGGCGGGGGCACTTGTCACTGGCGCCTTTAAAAGATGTTAAAATTGTCGACACCGCCTTAAAATAATTTTTACAATAAATTAAATGTAATTCAATAGCGGAAACTGTTTCCAATTTTTTATTTTTATTTCTAGAAATAAATAAAACTATTCTCAGAAACGAAATCTCTACCACTACTCATGTAGTAAATGGTATATATTTCGAGCTGCAGTGACACCCTCAAGTATAAGCACAAAAGGGCATAAGTAATCTCTAAAGCGGCTGAACATTCTAAAACCAACTTCCATAGCGTCTATCTTTTTTTTTTCTATGCGTATCAACAGATTGTGTAACTGCAACTGGAATAGTAATTTAATCTAAAATAAAATAAATTAAAACAAATAAGTAACATCGAATTAATAATTTTAAAAGTGAAGCAAGTTTGGGGTTAACAATGTAAAAAGGAAATATAAATGTGTAACGTATTTATGAGTTTATTGGTGTTTTTTAACATCTGCAGTAAATAATATTTAGGTTAATTCCCTTGTGAAACGATTTTTACGAATACGAAGATACTTAGTTCAAAGTTATTCTGTGAGGAACTTAGAAAAAAGTAACAAGTGATGGACTTTCGTTTTGAAGTTCAAGATCAACATGGCGCAAGAGTGCCATCCTAATTTTTTCTATTGAATTTTACCAACAGCAGAAGAAAATAAGGAAGTGTTTCTATGTGAAAGGTGGGTCCCTTTAAAAGTGCTTTATTAAATTAGAGCTTTCTATTTAGTTCATGTAATTAGTAAACGTTTGGATAATTCGATAACATTTAATTCATTTCTTTTTTGCATCCATATTTTATAAGTTAATGTTTACTACCTTATATCCTTCCCCTTTTTTAGTTAACCAGCGCAAGAATTTAAAGGTTATACAGCAGTTACCAGAATTTATATTATAAACCCTGAGATAAGAGTTCTTGCAAAGTTTGAAGTGTGCCCTTTGTGTTGTTTCAACAACTTGTGTAATAACATTGTAATATTTTTTCTTCATATGGAAGGGACATCATCTGCATTACGGGTGCAAGTAAAGCAACATTCCCTTTTTTTCAAAGAAAATATTATTTTGTCGCTTCAATGTGAGGCTCATATGTAGGTCCGTCAATAAAACATCATAATAAAAATATATATATATATATATATAAATATCTGGAAAGGACAAAAAGAGACCACGTAGTAAACATAGTCACCAGAGGAGAAATAGGCATAAAACCACTAATTATTCATGAAATGGAAAATCGACAGCTGAAGTGAAGTGAAGATTAGCGAACGAAGATACCCCAGAAGAGGTCTAGAAATAATACAAGAAGGAAAAACAGGTGGATGAATATGGCGAGGAACATGGGAGGAAAGTATGGAAAAAAAGACTATGGCTAGGATGTAGAGAGCTAAGAGAAGTGAAAAAAATGGCTGGAGATCGTAACCGATTCCGAAAATAGATAGAGAACCCGACACGCCGAAGGGCAGAATGGAGAAAGAAAAGAAGAAGATGATGAAGAAGAAGAAGAAGGAGCCAGAGCAAGATATGATTAACTGATAATATAATTTGATTCTCGTATATCCAGGAAACTTGCTCCTGTCGCCGAAAGTTGTAGCGCCGGTTCTGTAAAAGTAATTTCTCCATACATCTCGGTACATTTATTTCAACATGTATTCGTATGTATTAAGAAATTAAAACACAAGTAAACACACTCAAATGAATAGCAGATGTTTTCCTGCATTCACAAAAATATACCTGTAATATTTTCCATGTAGTTTCCTTATAATGCATTAGCGCAGGAAATGTAGTAAATACGTACCTTTAATGTACAATTTTCAACCTATGTCTCGGAAAATAATACTGATTTACAGATTTACGTCTTCATTAAAAAGGCAAGTGCTAACTGCTGTTTGGATTATAACCTGCTGTTAGAAAGAGATGCCCTTCAGTTCAATACTTGAAGTTATCACCAGTTATAAACAAATGGCACAACAGTTCTCAACATGTTATGCAAGGATATTTTATTTTAGACAAATTTAGTTCTTGCATAAATGCCAATAATAATGTTGTTGGGGACTGCTATCTTATTTCATACAGTTGTCATGTACCTGCTACCAATTCTTTACCGTGGAAGCTACTTGAAAAATGGTATACCTAGAAATTTGTAGTTGCCCTGCATAAACTTTTACCTGATATTTGTTACCTACATCCCTTAAGTAGGTACCAAACTAAACAAGCAGGTTTTGCGAATTAAAGTATTTACATTCGATGTAAGTTTGCTAATAGTAGCAGGTATGCGGAGGGTAAAGCGGAGTACAATTCGGACACGTGTCGCGCAGCGCCACCTAATATAGTTATCTTCAACCTCACTGTGAACTAATTACATCGGTTGCATATCTACAACTCTATAATCAATGGTATTACGACAAAACTAAAATTTTTAAAGAGCGGAAAGCACAAGTTTGGTGATTGAAACTCGCGCATTTTACCCTTCCAAGCTAAATAAATTAACTTAATTAAATAAACGTAAGGTATATATGTATATTAAAACAACCAACGTTAATTTATTTAAACAAAAATTTTTTGAGCTAATATACATCAAACCATTTAGAATATCGGTTTCGAGCAAAACACGTTTTAATGCGAAATTCCAAGAAATAAATAATAAAAACGTTTTATTGTGTCTATTGTAAAGTTCCAGGTTGAGTGTTAATGAACTTTTGTTGCAGCAAATATAGTTTATAAAAAATGCGAAAAGGTATTAGTTGAAATTAGAGAAGCTGGTCTTAGCATGCTTATATCCCGCTCAAGTTTCAGATGAACTAGTTTTTTGAAAATGTTGTTTTAGGTGGGTATTAATGCTTAACGGTTTCGGACTCTTTAAATGTTTATAACAGAGATTTTACGTTCCCGCATGTTAGCAAAATGTTTTTTAAGTTGATAATCCTTGTTGAAATCTACACAAATTACGGAAACTTCGGGAATACCTGTTAATTGTTTATAATTATTATATAAATTCATATTTTTAATAAAGGTTTATTAGCTAATTGAGGTAAACTCGGTTATCCATATCAAGTCAACCAATGTTTGAAGCTTCACGTCATCGATTTTATTTAAATTATTGGATACGTAGAACAGTATAGAGATATGTAAAACCACAATTTAAGGGAATTAAAATGTTGCTTTAAATTATAGAATTATGAACTTTTCCCTTTTAAAGTTGAGGTTTCTATTAGATATATATAAATATATGTACGTTCTGGAAATTATTTGATAAATACTTTATGTATTATTTAAAGATATATCAAACGTGCTTCCATTCAGTATATCACTTGCATTAAGTTTTTTAAATAGTGTTCGCATCAAATACATAACTAGCATAAATAATTGTGGATAGTTTTATTATGAGCTCGAAATGGCTACGATGGAATGTATAAGTTGTAGATTTGAAGAAGAAGAATGTAAATTTTAAGAAAAACGGTAAACCTGTCCCTGTTGAAGTTAGCTAGGACTTTAAATAATTTTTTAAATTAAATTCCATTTAAAAACCAAGGTGATAAGCGATAACCGAAGAACTAAAACATTAATCTATTTTCGCAGGTATATGGTTATAGGGGCCTCGGTGGGGCAGTGCCGATGAGCCGATCGGCCACGGGGTCGAACCCCGGTTGAGGCGACCGTATTTCACTTAGTTAAGTTTAGGGTGCATGTTGCGTAAATGCATAGTATGTAAGATACGCCCGCACCCCCTGAAGTAATGCGAAATCGGTCCGGATGGGGGGTACAGTATGAATGAATAAAAAAAAGGTATATGGTTATACCATTATTCATTAACTAATACATCAAAAACAGTTTGGTAATATTTATGGATAACCTCTTCTTGCATAACCGATAAAATTGTATACTTGTCCTTAAGGTCAAATCTTGTCTGCAACCCACCATACACATTTTCCCAATCCGGCTTGCAACCGTGGGATCTTAATGCTAAAAACCTTCTCTGGAATTTCTGTCGTTCGGATTCGATGCTAAAGTGTAGGTCCCCCGTGTTTCTAGCTTAGCGATGATGAGCAAGATGTGGCAGAGAAGAAGCAGATGCCCTGCAGTGGGACGGAAAGGCTATTAATGATGTCCTTAAGGTGACAAAGCAGGAGAACATAGTGGCGGCTGAAATATTAGCATACAAATAGATCTTCATTTAATTATACAAATATAACAAATCAACAAAGTACTCATTTAGTATTAGACCATCAGTTGTATAAAATTGCCGAAAATACTTAACACAAATAAAGAAGGCATGGCAAAGTTTAGAAACCTTGGTTAGAATTTAATCCCTTGCTTCCACCATTGGTATCTTCAAATACTCAAATTATCCATTACGTTGATTGTGCTATGTATTTTGTTAAAGTAGGCAAATCTTCAATTAATTCTACAATTGCAGCAAATCAACAGTGCACCAATTTATTATTAAAAGTTAAGAATTAGTTATAGAAGGCTGCCACAAGTTTGTATTACGAACAAGAAGGTAGAGGAAATCCTGAACACCTTAGTGTTAAAGTTTAATCCCGTACTTCCAGCATTGGTATTTTCAACTATTTAATTTAGTGATTACGTTGAGTGTTTTCCACGTTGTTAAAGTTGCAAGTGGATATTCGTTTATTTATACAAATACAGCAAATCAAGAATGTACTCATTTATTACATAAGTTGTTGTTTGTTTTTTACAAATAAAGAAGATACGGGGAAGAGCCCAAAGACGTTATTAATAAAATTTAATCCTTTACTTTCAGCAATGGTATTCCCAAATATTTATTTTAACCTTTACGTTGTGTATATTACATCTTGTTAAACTAGCAAGTGGAGCTTCATTTAATTATATAAATACACCAAATTAATATTGCATCCATTTCGTATGAGAAATAGTAAAAATATTATCATTAAGAAGCTGCCGGAAGTACTCATTACAGATAAAATCAGTAAGAAAAAACTCGAAGATCTTGATCATAAATTTTTTACCTTTACTTTCGACATTGGTGTCTTCACATATTCAATTTAGCCATTGGCACGTTGAGTGTTCTCCACTTTGCTAACGTAGCAATTGGATCTTTATTTAATTATACAACTACCACAAAATAAATCTGCAGTATAGCCATTTAGTTTTATAAGCGACAGGATCAGTTTACGAAAGCTGTCAAAAGTATTTATTACGAATGAAGAGGTAAAGGAAAAACCTCAATAGTAGAATAATAATTCCGTACAGAATAGGCATTTTCAAATATTCGATTTGGCCATTAGATCGAGTGTCGTCCACTTTGCTAATTAGCAAGTCTGATCACCTACTAATAAAATGTAATCCCTTACTTCGGGCATTGCTGTTTTCGCACATTCAATTTATCTATTACGTCGAGTGTTTTCCTTCTTGCTAGAACACTAAGTGGATTTTTATTTGGTTATATGAATATAACCAATCAATAGTGTACACGTTCAGTATCATAAGTTGAAGCATTAGTATTAGAAAGCTGTCAATATTGCAATTTACTTTGGCTTAGATCGCGTCGTCATTTGGGAACTACAGCCAGCATTATCAGGTAAGGACCGACCTGTAGCTTGTCTGCCTAAGTTTGAGCAATATTTTGTTACGCGCCAAACGAGCTTTTTCGTCTACCCGCAACCGGATAGGTGGAAAAAGGCCAGCAACTTAGCTGAGAGGAGTAGGGGCAGTTCACGGAAATCGCTTACGGGAGGAAATCTTCCTGGTTGTGTACAGAGTAGGTCAAAATTAGTGGACGTCACCTTCCAAGTCACAGCTGATTGTAGGTTCTCGTGAAAGGCCGAGGAGCCAGCAGCTTACGGGAATCGAACTCACCTTTATTGTGCCTCCCTCCTGTTTAGAAAGCTTGTAAAATTCATGCATACACAAATAAAAATACAAAATTATAAAAGATATAATGAATTTTATAACACATATAATTAAAAGACTGGAAATGACAATACAAAGATGACGGCAAATGGTAATTTAATAGTTCTATATTACCAATAGTTAATTTGAGCGCTCAAGAAGAGGGACGTCGCTGGCGTACGTTATTTAACTTGTCCAAACGACTACGTGGCCAGTGGCGTCGGAGCTTACAGAAATAACACAATATATATACTTACTCTTTATATATAGTAATACAAAAAAGGACATTCGGTGGCTGAAGGTCGCTTCTTGTTACATAAAAAAAGGGTTCAATCACTTAGAATTTTGCAAGTTAACGCGTAAAAGGTTTCCTTTTCACAACACAAACTGGTTACTTTACCTTGAATTTCGATGAATGGAATCGAGAGAGAGGCAGGCACAATTCTGGGGTATTCTCAGATCCGGGCAAAAAGGTAGACGTTCTTCGGAAAATTCCGAGACGAAATATTTGCTGCACAGTCCTCGTAGTTTGTCGCAGCAACGGCACAGGTACAGGAACAATGAATGGGCTTGATACTAATCCGCTAAAGGCGATCGGCAAATTCGCAATGAATTGCCTTTCCTGGGATAAAAATTCCCGCGTGTTTTCTTAAAATCCGACACTTGTCGATATTCTGTTCACTCCACGGTGATACAGCGATACGAAAATACACGCGATGGATACCCATCGAAAACATAAGCCGCTCCTGCAGTACTTGATTAATTCACGGTCATAACTCAATCTTAAAAGGAAAATAACAAAAACTGTAATCGACATAAGAACGGCAAATAAAATAGAATTTTAATTCCTATGAAGCGGCAATTAGAGCATTGCTCTAATCCAGATGGAGTGGTACAATTAAATGAACATAACAATTTGTTCATAGCCCCTGCCTGCCTAAACAGGGCCGTGTGCTTAGATTATTTAAACCTTGGGGCGGACAAGAACTTGATCTTAATGTATTTTGTGTGCCGGGACAATATAAATTAATCGGATTATGCCTGTTAGCTGTTTGTAAACCCATACAAACTAACGTTTCGCAAGACATTGCAGCTTGCATCTTCAAAGTGAATAGAACGCTGATAATACTGGGTGTAGTTTCCAAATGACGACTCGGTCTAAGTGGAAAGTAAATTGTAATATTCACAGTTCGAGAAACCGCGAAGGCCTCAAGGAATATTATAAAAAGCTGCCAGAAGTATTTATTAGAAATAAAGGAAGTAAGGAAAAACCGGGAGACATTAGTTATAAAATTTAATCCCGTACTTCGTGCATTGGTATCTGCAAATGATCAGTTACATTTATTGTGCTACAGGTTGCTAAGTAAGTAGATCTTCATTATGTATACCAATACAATAAATTAACAGTGCACTATATCTCACTTTGTTTTAGATAACTTTCAGATATACTTCTTCTATTAAATAGGGTAAACGAATGTCCGGAGATATTAGTAATAAAATTTAATCCTTTACATCCAGCACCGGTATCTTCAAATATTCAATTTAGCCATTACGTTAAGTGTTTTCCATCGTGCTCAACCAACAAGTGGATTGTCATTTAACTATATGACAGAGTTGTTAAGATACTGGCTTTCCTTAATTGCTGGTAATAGCAAAAGAATGGGTTTCCTGGAGTCCCAGCACTATCAAAAATAGTTGACAGCTAAGAATAAATTTTTGTGAAATAGGGAAACAATAACTAAAATAGCTGCTGTAATAGATAATAGTTGTAGTATAATTGAAGAACGTACCTTGTGGCTTGACAATAAAATATAAAATAATTTACTTAACTCGTAATTAACTCCAAAATATATAAACTATAATTAAATTTCTCTAACTAGAAAGTAGAAGCGGCTCAATACTTATTTTTAGGTATCCAATATTTATTTTATTGTGTACAGCTGCGGGATACGATGAATAATTGTCCAGAACCTTTAACTTTACATTCTGCTGATAAGCCACAATAAGGCCAAAATATTTAGTTATAGCTATAATTTTTTATGCTGATTGCCCTGTACATGTCGATTTTTCAAGTTTTGGCAGCATTTTCATTACACGCACCGTTTTCTGCAGCACGTTTATTGTAGTAGTAACACATATTAATGAACTGACGCGAGTTGCATTCAATGAAAAATCTGCAATAAGTTTGGGTCAAGCTCAATTTATGCGTGTATTATTGGTAGAATTAATAGCCTTAAATAACATATTGTTTGTCAGGAATGTACATTGTTAGCGAACGCCGAATTGCTTAAAAGCATTCGTGTATGCGCATATAACCTACATGCATGCCACATCAGTCGTTTATGCTTAGTTATCCAATATTTATGTATAATTATTACTCGTTCAGTACAGCCGGTCAGCTTCATATTTTATGTCGATATCGAAACGCAAGGAGTATAATGTCGCTATCTAATATACTTTACCTTTTCATGTTCCCCATAAATTCTCGCACAAAAGGAATAATTTTCTAAAGATGCAAATTACAAACGACTGCTCTATTTAATAACCCCAGTACTTAATAAAATTAGTATTGCAACTTACATTTTCAATTTATTTTGCTTGTTAGTGTGTAGAATGAATATCGTAACTAGCACTAGTCGTCGGGAATACATTTCCATTTCTTGTACTGTTTTTACACAATGAGTATTTACCAAATTTATTGTTTACCTTCTACACTCATGGAAAATTATGCTGTCTGTATGTGTAGTACAATCATTTACATTTTCTGTATGTGTAGACCATGAAAACCAACATTATACTCTTAGCTTAATACACAAAATCATACATCATCAAATGAAGATATTATTTTCTTCTTCCTTGTTCAGCGGTTTTCTATCCGCTGAATATAGACCTCCCATATGTTCTTCCAAATTTTTGTGCAATTTCCTACCAGTTCATACCTTGCTGATATTTTGATATTGTCACTCTATCTTATCTGAGGTTCGCCTGATTTTTTTACAGTGTAATTACCTTTCCACACCCCTTGTCTACTCTTCTAACCACGTGTCCTACCCATTTCCATTTTGCTGACGCTACCCTTTTAATGATGTACGTTACCTTTTTCTTTTTCTTATCCATATGTTTGTATTGTAGGCTTTTAGTGTAATTCCTAATATTTTCGCTCCCATTACTTGTTGGTGGACTTTTAGTTTGTTGAGTGATTGTTTTGTCAAAAAACAAATCTTTGCTCCATGCTTTGCTACTGGTAGTGTACATTGATTTTATAGTACCGACTTTTTATAGTCATTATGTCTGTTAGCTTCCCATACACTTTCACCTCTCTCGTATCCTTTTCTATTTCTAGTACTTTATTTCATTTCCCACTTTTTACTGATCACTGGGATGCCTCCAGGAATCAGAAATTTTGTAATTTCCTGGTTGATCGGTTCTGGGTCCCGGTCGCCATTCGTGATTGGCTATCCAATTAATAGCTGCTCGTGTTACGGTCTTACTAGAGGAGTATAAAGACTCCACATGTACACACCTTATATGACGCAGATTAAGTACGATTACGTACCAACGTGGTAACCCGTAGAGTCGGGCCCTGTTGTGCATAGCACAAACTAGTTTAGCGTTTTCTCGACCAAAGCGATGGGCCTGCAAGGTCTGAGAAAGCTCCATAATAATAATAATAGATACGAGTTCATCAATTATTGTCCCTAGCATGGAAGGCATCGACCGACAAATGAATAATTTTTTCCTATAATATTAATATATACCAAGTTGAAAGTTATACATTTAATATTACTATGGTATTGTGATTTTGTTGAAACTGAAAAATTCGAGACAACGGTTGTGATAACAGACCATTTTAAGAATGATTTACCACCGCAGGAAATTGATAATGACATGTTTGCAGTATTGGGTGATTCTACCACATCATATCAAGTAATTAAGAATTGATGGCTATTTCAAATTAGAAGGGAAGTCTTATCAACATGCACCAGATGCTGTACCACTTAAAACTGCTGTTACTCAAGAAAATATTGATTTGGTCCATGATATGGTACTGACTGATCGAAGAATTACCTTCAAATATATTACTGACATATAGCTTTTTCGTTGGAAGCGTTGAAAAGCTTTTGCCCGAGGAATTCGGTCTGAAAAAAGCATCCGCAGGATGGATTCATAAAGTGATGTTACCTGATCAGAAGTGGTCCAGGTTTCTCACTGCTGCGAGAAATTTGAGATTAATAGACACGGATTTGGATGGATTTTTGAAAAGATATGTAACTGTAGTTTGTCACTTTGATCCAGAGTCAAAACGGAAGGGTATGGAATGGCGACATCATGGATTTCCGACGACAAGAAAGTTCCGTGTGATTTCATCGTCCAGAAAGGTAATGACAACAGTGTTTTGGGGTTTGAGAGATCTCCTCCTCTTAATTATTTACCACGCGGTCACACAAACGGAAGACTATTACGCAAAATGTATAGCACATAGCAGATAGTGAGGCTTTGACAAACAAGGCGAGAATTGGAACACGGTGTTCTGTTCCACCAAAACAACGCTCCCGCTCACAAAACCTGTGTTTCCAAGACTGCTATCCACAATGTTGTTTTTGAAATTTTTGAACAACATGTTCATCAGATCATCTCATTTTTCGGACAATGAAAAGATGATGGCTGTTATGAATGGGTGGTTTGCAGTACAGAACAAAGAATTTTTACTAAAAGTATTCAAGCTCTACATCATCTTTATACTTTATACTATATGTTAACCTTTTAGGGGATTCTCATCTTACCGTCATTATCAGCTTCTATATCAGGAACAATAAGCGATTAAACGTGCTCGTAGTTAGACATTATTTTTATTTGGTTCTCTCTAATTGTAATTTTCTCAGCTACTTCCTCCTTTTCCTCTACATATGTTATGTATTTTGTTTTCTTAAAGTTTATTTTCAAGATCAATTTTGCTTGACGTTGTATCAACCAATATACTTCTCAGTTCTTCTTTGTCTTGGCTGGGATCCCAATATCATCGGCAAATTTTAAGTGAGTAAGGGTGTCCGTACAATGTTCAACCCTATATCACTCCAGTCTGTATATCTTCATTATGCATTATGCCACAGAGCCAAAAACAAAGATGTATGTGAAAAAACTATCACGAAATCACTAAAATACGAGTGGCAAATAGCATAATTCAATAAATGCGTAAATTTCCATACGTAGGAAGTATTATATCACAGGATGGACGAAGCAGGAAAGAGGTGTACTGTAGAATCGTCTAAGTTCAGAAGATTTTTACAACAAGAAAATCCTACTGACATCTAATGGCATACCGTTCAACACCAGAAAACCATCCTTAAAAACGTATGTACGACATACAGCACTGTACTGATGTGAAGCATGGACCATCGCATATGCAGAAAGAAAGTACTAGAAGCATTCGAAGTACCTATTGTGTTATCCAAAAATGTTAAAAATTAGCTAGACAAAGAAAAACGACTGTCGAAACACATAAAAAAGCGACTAGACCGGCTAGTGGGACAGATACTGAGACGGGAGGGAGTACTTAAAATTATAATAGAGAGAAGGATAGAAGGACGAAATACGAGAGGAAGGCCCTAATAACCATACATAAAACATATAATGAAAGACAGAGGATGTGGCACGTGCGAAGCAACAGAAGGAAAAGCCATGAACCGGCACGAATGGTTTGTTACAACAAACCAGCCTAAGGGCTGCCTACTACAGAGGGAGAAAACCGGTTAGACACTCCACTAAAACAGGGGTTCTTAATCTTTTCTGTTCCATGGATTATTTTCCAGATAGGTGAAGGTCATGGATCTCTTCTCAGAATAATGTATTTAAATGCATAAAATAAAATTGCAAAAGAAACCAGTTATATTGAAATACAGTTGCTAAAATAGAAGAATAATATAGGATACGTCCCTTTTCCTTAACACAATTAAATAACAACACAATTTATTTAAAATATAGTAAAACTAAGGTTAAATTAAGTTTTTAAAGTCCTGTTTGTCATCTAATCGATTTCAATTGTTTGTTTTCACTGCTACAAGTATTGAAAATCCCGATTCGCAAATATATTGTTGCCAATAGACTTGAAGCTTTACAAGTCAAAGATAGGCAACTCTTAGAGAACACTAGATTTCCCCAAGGATTTTTGAGTTAAATTTCAGTTGCGTTAAGATATTTTGTTCTAATATCAATTAGTTCATCTTTGGTTAGGTCAGCATCTGCGATACAGTTTACACCAGAAGGAAAATGATTGCTGATCCATGGTACAAATTTAATTCCATTAAAGTAGAAGACTTTGAAATAGTTCTGTAATGTTTCCAAGTATTCGCAGACATATCTTTTCAAAAAAATTAACAGAGAATTTTGTATTACAACTGCATTTAGATAAAGCACTTCCTCCAATATTGGAAAATTTACAAGAATGTCGGCCTATACTTTATTTTTTCATATTGGTTGCTTATCTAAGAAAGTTTGTTATATTTCAGTTGCGTCCTTAATAGTGACTTCACTACTTTGAATGGAAAGAGTTGTCTCATTCATATGGTAAAAAATATCTGCCAGGTAAGCCAACCCATATATAAAATCCTTTTTTTTAGGAATGCGCCAAGACTGGGTTATTCTTTCTTTCAGCTGCTCGTGATATTGTTGATACCTTTTGTGACAGTTAACAGAACTTCTTTCAGGGTTGTTGGAAAGCTCTTTATTGTCAGGCCTATCTGTCTAAAAGGCTATGAGTAATGACGACTTCTTCTTTTTTCACTAAAGTAGCAAAACCAGATGTATTACGAATCGTCGCAGGAGCTCTATCAGTGTGAAGAGAATAAAGTTTATAAATATATATTAAATAGACTCTTCTTCTTCTGTATACAGGCAAAATTTCTGTTAACAACCTACAATTAGCAGGTTCTGTATGCCCTCTTTACACGGGGAAGAGACTAATCTAACCCGTCGAACAGAGAAGTTCGACTACATGATTTACGAATGTCAACCATGTTCGTATAACAACCGGGGCCGACGGCTTTACGTGCCCTAAAAAATACGACCGGATACATATGCCACTGTAAAACGTACACTTATTGTCCATGAGGGTAGTTTTTAGAACAATAGAAGTTAGTGCTCTTTAGGAGGTTAATAGCAGAACTAGGTGGCTTCAGCTAAAACTTCTTACAACAATATTTATCGCAAGGGAAGATCCCTACTAGCTGAAATCTACCTTCATCGCTGCACCTAAGAAAAACAACTTATCCCAATGTGCAGACTACAGAATGATTAGCCTCATGTCACATGTATTGAAAGTATTCATACGGATAGTAATATAAGAATATACCAGGAATGCGAAAATCAAATAGATCAAACACAATTTGGGTTTAGAAATGGAGTTGGCACGCGCGACGCACTATTCGCCTTAAACATCTTAACACAATGATGTCGAGACATGAATCAAGACCTATATGCTTGCTTTATAGATTACCGTAAGGCGTTTGCCGTACAACATGAGAAATAGATTAGCAGCTAAAAATCAACTGTAAGTAATACTGGAACCAAACGGTCGAAGTAAGAATAGACCACTCAGTCACTGATACTATTCAAATCAAAAAGGGTGTCTCACAGGGTTGCGTGCTATCACCACTTCTCTTTGACATATATTCAGAGACAATTTTTAAAGAATCAGTCAATGAAACATCAGGCGGAGTCAAGGTTAATGGAAAAATAATAAATAATATACGATATGCTAACGACACAGTCATCATAACGAGCAATCCAGATGACCTGCAACATATGAAGGATAATATAGTTCAACATAGTGAGAGATTCGGCTTATTTATGAAAACAACCAAGACAAAAGTAATGGTATTGTCAAAAACATCTACAAACGTAGTCTTATCAATCAATGGCAATATTATAGATCAAGTGACTAATTCTAAGTATCTGGGGACCGTAGTGAACCAACACTGTGACAAGACAAAAGAAATAAAATCGAGAATCGAACAAGGAAGAAAGATATGCCACAATGAGAAACTTATTTGATAGACTGGGCCTAAGCCTAGAATTGAGAATTGGCATGCTAAGATGCTATGTGTTACGAGTACTCCTCTATGGGTAAGCGAGCTGGACCCTTAACCTCTCCATATATAATAATTGAAGCCTTCGAAATGTATCTCCGCAGACACATGCTCAAGATATATATAATGGATGCAAAGAGTGACTAACGTCGAAGTACTCACCCGCATGAAGAAGCGAAAGTAATTACTACTCACAATTATGGAAAAGAAAACTCAATACCTATGTCACATCATGAGAAGGAGTCGGTACGAACTTCTCCAAGTTATTATTGAAGGCAAAAGGCAGAGAAAACGGTATCAGTCGGGAGACCGCAGAACTCGTGGCTGAAAGATCTACGCCGGCTGCACATGAATTGAAATCTTCCGTGCAGCAGTGTCTAAAACAATGATGGCTATTTGGATCGCCAACCTTCGGAGGGAGATGGTGTGAGAAGAAGAAGAAGGAGGTTAATAGTGTATTTTAAGGGATGAATTGGCAATGCTATTAATTTTAATATAGGCTTATTAAATAGGGCGCTAAAAATAGTTAGAAAGTTAGAAAATGCATTTTGTCGCAATTGTTCATGAGGGTGGGTTTAACTAAATCATCAGGGGAATTGTAGTATAATAATACAAATTAAACAGCGCACATTAGCTTGTTCATTATTACTGTATTTAAAAAATAGGTACTTAGAACTTATTTCATAGCAATTCAGTCTACATTTATTCCGTTTTACTGACTTTGTAGGCATTTCTTGAAAGTGCTAAATTATTTCCCAGGACTTCGTTCAAAGTGACAATAAGGGAGAATTGAAAACATTTACTTAAAATCATATGATATACTATATTTAGCCACATCTACCACCAAAAGTTACAATTTGTGTGTGATTGCAAGCAATATTTCTCATAAAAGTGCATAATATACAACACTAAAATCTTTATTTAAACTTAGAGATCAGACAGATTTGGTTATCCCGAAGTAGAAGAAGAAGTAATTCTTCATAATGAGGCTTATTTATAAAATAGTTCAACAGTGATACGCATTAGCATAACATCGTTAAAACGAAACAATTTCTAAGTTAACGAACGCCTCTTATCAATTAGGTCAGCGACATTTCCTGGTATGCAGTCACGCGAATTTAATAGGCAACTTGTAAGTAATGAACAATGAACAATAATTTGCAGGTAAATAGTCGTTTAATATTTCGTTCAATCGTTTAAAGGTATTGCAATTTTTCTTCCGCATTTTTCCCTCAATAAGATAGTAAAAGTGCGAAAGAAACACCTAGAAGGAAAGGTAATAGAAATAAATGAACAAAAACGCAAAGTTATGCGCCCCACCAAAACAGCAGATACAAATAAATCTTAAAATAATAGGAAAGGTAGATACATTAACATACGAATACTTCGGAACGATAATCACTGGAGACGGAAGAATACATCAAGAAATAAAAAATAGAATCGGCAAACGTAACAAACTGTGCTACCAAATAAATTGCACCTTAATTAACAAAAAATATTGAAGCACAAATACAAAACCACAACTAGATGAAACGATCTATAGGTCCACCCTGCTAGACGCCTGTGAAAACTGGACGAACATAGATTGAGTCTAACAGCTTCTTCTTCGAGTGATTTATCTATTATGAGACGTAGCGATCTCCTTTCCTATGCCTGTGGTGCGCGTTTAAAGTGCCACAGATATAGAGGATCTACAGCTTAAAGTGGGCTCCGAACCACGGGAAGTGTAAACACTTCTACTCCAGAGAAGAGTTACTAGTTTGCCATTGCCTTGCGAGGGAGTACAGCCGTTAAAAATTCGATGTTGCCCGGTACTGAGAATTGAACCTACGACCTTCGGCGTAGATGTCTAACGTGCTAACCTCTAGCCCACAGCCGCAGTCTAACAGCTACAGAAGTGTAATACCTAAGACCACTGATAGGTAAAACAAGATGGGATATGATTAGAAGCAGAAGTGCAGGATAAGAATTGGAACTTAGACCGCTAATCGAAGAAATAGAGCACAAGCAATTACAATGGTGCGGACGTCTGAACCAAATGAACGACACGCAACACCCAAAAAAATCATTTGAGAGGAGAAAGTTGGAAAAAGAACAGACGGGAGACCAATGAGACAGCATCAAGGCAATAGCTAAACAAAAAGGAAAAACTAGAGAGAATGTCATGAAAGTATAATGGGAGAAGACGAAGTAAGTTTTTGCCTTCTAAAAATTTAGAATAGCTTTAATATGGAGTAACTTAAAATGTTTGAAAAATACAATTTTTGCTAATAATAGCTTCAGTACTTTAAGTATTACTATATACAAGGTGGAATATGGAAAATATCAAAAACAATATTTGTAGTGATACAAAATGTAATAGGGGTAGTTTAGATATATTTCCAAATTTACACGTGTTAATATTTAATACACAATCATTTTTTCTTGAAGATAAAGTTATATCAAGTTAGTGTAATTAGCCGTGACTCTGGTCAGCAAAGTCACCAGATTTTATGCTATCAGATTGTTTTGTAAGGGCAGTAATCTATTTCAAATTAAAAATTTGCAGATTATTGTCAAAATAGATATAAAAATATGAAGTAATGTTTTCATGAGAAGGCATTAATTTTAAGCAATTGCTGTTGTCTTATTGCAAGATATATAAGAATAGAGAAAATAGAACGTATAGCTATAGTTAAAAGAACCTTTTTGACTTTCAAATGTGTGAGTGAAGGTTTTGTAGTTTGCTGCCCACGTATTTTAGAACGAAAAATTAATACTTTTGCCGAGGAATACAAAAATGTTTTGTATTACATTTGGAATTTGGTAGAAGTGCTCTCATAAATGGCATTGCATTAACATGTTCTGCTGCAACCCACCACACATAATTCCCCAATTCGGCCAGCGCCGCCGTGGTATCGATAAGCTAAAAACTTCCTCTGGAATTTCTATCGTTCGAAATAACGTTAAACAGAAAGTGCCGCTGAGGAGAAGCATGTGGCAAAGAGGAGGCCGTCGTCTAGCAGTGCACCGAAAAGTCCGATAACTAGTATACTATATTTTATAATTACTGAGTACTAAACATTGTTTTGCATTTTTAAGTGCCCCGCATTACTTGGAATTATGTAATTTTCTGGATTATCATATTTGTTTATACAGAGGTTCACTAGAATCAAAATGTTACGAATCGCTGCTCTATCGTATATATAACCGAAGATTCTATTTTGTTTCCTTGAAAATAAAAAAATAATGATCTCAAATTTTTTAGATAACTGACAATATTGAGACTATGAGATTAAATATCGATAACGATATCATGATCGCGGTTGACATTATGATCACGTTGTGATGTTCTACGTTGCGATTAAAACCGGTCGACGCTGTGATTACCGTCGACGTTGTGATAATGTAAAATATAAGGTCGACGTGATGATCAGTCGACGTTATGATATAGACACTTACCACGAATTGTGGCGGTGATGGTCGACGTTGTGATCAGCACCGGTCGGCATTGAGACAACAGCAAACTAGTCGACGTTGTGATCCCGTTCGACGTTGTGATATCAATACATGGGCTAGACGTGATGATCAGGCGACGTTGTGATATAGACCCTTACTACGAATTGTGGTGGCGATGATCGACGTTGTGTAAAACACCAATCGACGTTGTGGCATCATAAATTAGTCGGCATTATGCTAAACACCGGTCGACGTAGTGACATCTGTATACTAGTTAACATTGTGATCACGGTCGCCGTTGTGATAATGCAAAATATAGGGTTGATGTTGTGATCAGTCGACGTGACTCTTACCATGAATGGTGGTGGTGATGGTCGACGTTGTGATCAACACCAGTGTACGTTGAGATAATAACAAACTAGCCGACGTTATGATCAGTTGACATTGTGATATAGACCCTTACCACGAATTTTGGTGGTGATGGTTGACGTTGAGAAAACAACAAACAAGTCGACGTGATGTTCAGTCGACGTTGTGATATAAACCCTTACCGCGAATTGTGGTGATGATAGTCGACGTTAAGATATCAACAAACTTGTCTACGTGATGATCAGTGGACGTTGTGATATAGACCCTTATTACAAATTTTGGTGGTCGACGTTCAGATAACAACAAACTGGCCTACGTGATGATCAGTCGACGTTCTGATGTAAACCCTTACCACGAATTAAGGTGGTGCGGGACGACGTTGACATAACAACAAACTAGTAGACGTGATGATCAGGCCACGTTGTGATATAAGCTCTTACCACGAATTGTGGTGGTGCTGGTCGACGTTGACATAACAACAAACTAGTCGACGTGATGATCAGTCGACGTTGCGATATAGATCCTTATCAGGAATTGTGACGGTGATGGTCGACGTTGAGATAACAACAAAGTAGTCGACGTGACGATCAGTCGACGTTGTGATATAAGCTCTTACCACGAATTGTGGTGGAGCTGGATGGCGTTGACGTAACAACAAACTAGTCGACCTTGTTATACAGGGACCGGCAGAAAAACCGGACGGTTTTGAAATGGTTTTTACGTTTTTCCTATTTGAGGTAGGCGGCGTAGAAAAAGACAATTGGTTGCTTCAATCAACGCCATTTAATTTAGTGACAGCTAAAATTCAGCAGTGGAACCCAAGCCACCGTGCTTTCGCAGTAGAAACCTACTTTAAAACTGGTGATTCTGTAGTCAATACTCAGCGATTGTTCCGAAGATAGTTCAATATCGGTCGTCATGGTGCTACACCCAGCCGAAATGCAATAATGCGCTGGGTCAGAAATTTTAGGCAAACATCTTTGGCTGCGAAGAAGAAACCTCCTGGCCGCCCACGATCTTTTCGTACTCCGGAAAATGTCCAGGCTTTGCGACAGGCAGTTGAAGGGAGTCCACGTCGGTCGGCCAGCCAACACGCTGCTGCTCTGAACATATCAGACCGTAGTGCTCGAAGGATGCTTCACCTGGACCTCCATTTTCACCCATATAAAATCGTGACAGTCCAAGAACTTAGTGAACGTGACTACCAAATGCGAAGCGAGTGTGCCCAGTCAATTCTGAACATTCTTAATAATAACAGTATCGTTCTAATGTCCGATGAAGCCCATTTTCATCTCTCTGGGTATGTAAACCGGCAAAATTTTCGATATTGGTCGGCGGATAATCCTCGTGAACTTCACGAAAGACCACTTCATTGTGAACGCGTGACGGTCTGGTGCGCTGTAGCAAATTTCGGAGTAATAGGTCCATATTTTTATGAAGAGGACGGACACGCTGTTTCTGTTAATTCAGCTCGTTATGTGCAAATGCTGAATAACTTCCTCGCACCAGAGTTGGCTCGGAATGGAATCAATCCTGCAAACATATGGTTCCAACAAGATGGTGCTACTGCACATACGGCGAGAGCGTCAATGGCCGTGGTTCAAGAAATATTTCCGGGACGTGTCATTTCCAGAAATGGAGACCTCGCTTGGCCTCCGCGCTCACCAGACCTCACGGTGTGCGATTATTTCCTCTGGGGATATCTGAAGTCGAAAGTTTACGTGAGAAGACCACGTACCATTCAAGAGTTAAAATTAGCAATTCGTAATGAAATACGAGCCATATCAAACGACATGGTACTGAGGGCGATGAGAAATTTCCGAACACGGCTGCAGCACTGTGTCAAAAATGGTGGTCGTCACTTATCAGACATAATTTTCAAATAAAGTAATTAAAGATATATTTTAGTAAATGGCAATTCTTTTTCTCTCATTTTTCGTAATATAAATGTATGTTGTTGTAATTTCGTAATTTTTAAAACCATTTCAAAACCGTCCCGTTTTTCTGCCGGTCCCTGTATATATCTATAAAATATAATATAATATTATTACCTTAGGAATCAACTATTAATTGTTAAGTGCGCTTATTTTTACCGAAATTAGTTTCAAACAAGCAACACAGATTGTCTTCGTTAAGGAGAAGCGCCGTTTAGAATTGCCTCCATGTAATCGGATCTAAATCTGAAGGAACATTTGTAGGACATGTTATAAGGACAAATTCGAATATTACTCATATTTATATTACGAAGAATGTCAGGTTGGTAAGGTACGTGTACATCAAATAGAAACTTACAGACGATTGATATGCATATCGGTACTACCTATGTGGTGCTGCGTTAGTTTCAGCACTACGGAAATTTACCATCAAATATGCAAGGCATCATGACAGAATGAAGGGTTAGATACTGGCGTAGAAATTTCAGAGATGGCGAACAGATATGCACGATGTGGAACAAAGTGAGAAACCTTTGTCAATAGCGAATTAGTGCACAAGAAAACTCATGAAAGTCGACGTTTCACGATTTTGGAAATCGCAGCAAATTTTCCTCTAATTGCACGTACGGTACTATATGAAATTGTTACGAATATGTTACAGTACCACAAAAACCAGCAAATAGTATTTGCACTGAGCTTCCTGCATCGCTACGAAACTGATGACGATAAGTACTTGAATCACATTGTGACTGGCGACGAGACTTGGATTTCGTATACATATGCTGAAAGCAGTGGAAACATGCAAGTTCCTCCAAAGCCAAAACGTTCAAGCAAACGATCGAGAACCAAAAGCTACTGTTTTTTGGGGCTTGGGCTTGGGGCAGGAAAAGCGCATTTTTGTTGATATCCTAGAACGTGGTACGGCAATTAATGCAGACGTGTATGGTGAAGCCTAAAAGGCAAGGATTGCCTGACCTCTGGAGTCGTGCTGGTGCACGATAAAACCCGATAGAACGCGGAAATTGGAAAACTTTTAACCATCCCCCATATAGTCCCTACTTAGCACCAAGTGACCGTCACGTCTTCCTCCATCTTAACAATGTTATAAAAACCCGGGACCGTTCTCAACGACTACGACGGTACAAAATTGGTTTTCATTACAGGCGCCTACCTTTTATGGTGAAGATATGCAAAAGCTTCTGCCACGATATGATAAGTGTTTAAATACGATGGTGACTATGTTTTCATTTCATTCATTCATACTACCGTTCCCCCTCGGAACTGCTTTCGCATTATTTCAGGGGGATACGGGCGTCCCTTACATACTAGCCATTCATGCAATAAGCACCCTAAACTTAACTAAGTGAAATACAATCGGACCGTATTTCACTGTGACCTCGACTGACAGTGCATATTCGCACTGTCCCATCGATGTTCCTATAGTGACTATGTAGAGATATTGTTTAGGAGTGTATTTAAGCATAATTTTTTTCAAATTTACAGTTTTGTTTTACGGCCGTACGGCCCTTATTTTCCCAATAAGCCTCGTAGTTTTTTTGGTTATATCTCCAATAGAATCTTAAACTTGTCTGTTTTCTGGATACTGGTACTTCGATGTATAGGGTAATAGGATAGAGTAAATAGTTTGATGGCATTGGAAAGATAAGTACGGCGCAGTACGAAATATGTAATTGGGTCGTTGACTGATGCAACCTGATAATTTGTTATTGCAGTAGGTACATAAATATTTGTTGTGATAAATTAATCTAACTTAATAGAGACATATCACTTTTGACGGTAGATATCGCCGCTTTTTTATTTGACACCATATGGTTCTCCCGGAAACTAGTAATGGTATTAAAAAGAAGCTTTCAAAACACCAATAACAAGTGACACTGGTGTTGTTTGCATTTATCGGCCCACCTGATTGATTTTATGATGCAGTTTGAAGCTCAATCGAAGTGGGGCAGTTTTTAATTAATATCCTTCTGGTGTTTTTGTGCCACTTAAATTAAAAATAGTAAATGCATTAACCGTTAACTGTTTATATAGAAGTTCGCTTATGACGTAATACTACTTCGATTGGATGATTAAACTAATTATTTAAAACATTGCTTCCAATAATTCATTTATTATAAAGTCTAACAATAGTTGTATTGCTTTCTAGAAAATTCTTAAAATAAACCGCATTTAGTTTTTGTCAACAACTTGAACTTGACCTCACCTATGGTAATGATTTTAGGAATTTGACGTTACGTTTATGTTTAATTCTGAATTCATAGTAGAATGCACCCGTTCACCATTTTTCGATTATTATGAACACTGATAATAACAATACGTATAAGTTATTGAAGAAAAGGGTTAAGCATTTAAGGGGCACATAGTACGATCAAAAACAAGTCGGAAAGTATGAACAACGTGGATTTATAACCAACCGTTTTCTCGGGCTTTTCTGTATCCAATTTTATTAATGTTTGAAGTCTAAAAATATTGGATCTCCCGACTTTAACTTCTTCTGAATCTTGTGTTTGTTGTTGCCTATACAATTTTATGTATACAACACCTGTAAATAAATCTGCAGATTTGCAACAGTAAATTGCATAATTGGAGTAAGATTGGGCATTTTTGAAAGGGTGCGGAGTTTCATCCTGAAAAGTTGTAGATCCTCTCTCGACATGGATGGAGGCCATTTGGTTTGGGAACCCATATTGAATATATTATGCAATATAAAATTTTGTATATAAATCTGCAGAATTTTGTTCAGATCAGCGTCTTATCGATGCGCAAACTAGCAGTTTTTAGTGTTGATCAATGATAACAGAGGGCAGAAAGGTATATATCTTGTCACATGTTTATGCATTAACCGCACTTTCTCTTATCTCCCTCGCAGTCTTCATTCATTGCTGTTTATATAAAATAAATAAATAAAAACACTAAGAACTTGTGCATCAACCTACTATTATGAAACCTTGATAGAATTCTACATTATCCAAAGTCACATGATTATTTTGATAGTTTTTTCAAAGTAATTTTGACCTATTTACGCATGCTCACAGACAGATTTTCTCACAAAATTCTGATTCGTGTCATATGAGTAAATGTACTACAAAATTCTGCGTCAGTCATACTAGCATTAGAAAAGAATTATAAGCAGATTAGGCCACTCGCCTGAAAGGGCGTAGGGATTAGAGAAGAAGAAGATTAGGCCACTATGAGGGTTTCCCTACGCTAAGCGGTTTAAGCCAATCAAAAAGTTGCTATTCAAAGCATACCCATAACCTCACATTGTTTAAGAAGCAAGAGATTAATATTACGGAAATTATATAGCAATTTTTAGGAAACAACTGTTGATAGTTAGTGTGTTAGACATATTGTAAATTGTCAGTTATAATTCGAGAAACTTCAATACGTATGGTAAAGCTATAAAAACATCTGCGAGTTAAATTTGATATCATAAGTAATTATTATACTTTGATAAATTACTTCTATTTTCTTAAATTACTAATTTTGTATTAGTGAACTATTGGATAGAATTCATGAATTACTATTTTTTTAGTAAACGTTATTATCTAATTCGTGGAAACGTAATCAATAAATATCATTCACAAAATCTAGGACACAGCGTAAATACATCCGGGCAATAATTCTATTGCTTTTATCGCCATTATTTGTAATTGCACGAGTTGGGTAAACAGGTACTAATGAGTATTCCTCAACATAGATACACATATTTATATTTAAAAATATTAAATTATAAGAATTTAATTGTAAAAATCAAAAATTTAACTATTTTTCCATGTTCTAACAAGTAACTTGTATATATATATATATATATATATATATAAAATTAAGCCATCTCTGCCTGACTATAAAAAGGCCAACGAAATGTTATGGAAGTTACAGCAAGTAACGCGAAAA